>JASDQU010211852.1:4509-18614 GCA_032191745.1 Picea mariana | reverse complement strand
AGGAACTCCCCTGATGTCAACATCCAAGGTACCTGACCTAACTATGATCCATGCAGACATTATTACATTATTAACCCTCGCAGGGGTGCGGAGATCCCGTTTACAAAAATTTAAGTGCTGGTGTTTAAAAACACCCAGTAGAACCAACTGTCTCTGACATAGATACATCTTCATGGAAATGAGTTGACCTCTGTGCTAACCCAGCGGTCAACACCTCCCTTAGGACCCTTTTTGAATTTCTTCTTGTTGTTAGCAGCAAGAGCCACATTCTCCTCATCATGACCTATGGATGAACTATCATGCACATAACCTCTCCGGGTCTCCTCCTGAACAATGTCATCCCAAAGACGTTCCCACTTGGGAAGGTTCTCCCTTGCCACAATGCCCTCAACAAAAACAGCCATTGTTTGGAAACTCCATTCAATGTTGTCCTCACAAGTTCACTGTCAACAATGGCCTCCCCCACAACTCCAAGTTCATCTCTCACCTGTGTCAACCTGGTAAGATATGTGACCACATTTTCAGCCTTGGTCATTTTAATGCTCTTCAGTTTTTCTCTCAAAACCATCTTCCGGTTTTCATTTGTACTCCGGTACAACTTCGTCAAGGACTCCCACATCTCATAGGCATTTACCTTCCCTGTCACATGAGGAATCAAATGGTCCTTGATGGCATCAAGGATAATTCTCTTGGCGATGATACTCTTCTTGGTGTATGTTGCTAGAAGAGTTGCATCTGTGGGTACATTCACAGGATTTGTTGTGGAGTTCTCAACAATACCCCATAACTCACTTTCTTGCAACATCAAGATCATCCTCTCCTTCCAAGCACCAAAGTTCACTACCCCATCAAGTCTGTCCTCAACCCTCAAACCAGTAGCCATTGACCCTTTTTTGCTGAAAATGAAAAATTCAAATTTATGCCCGGTGAAGTGACTTATGTCCCCCCTTTTCTGACTTGCTAATATAAATTTGCCTCTCTTTAACTCAGCTCTGATACCATGTAAAATTTCAAACCCCACCCAGTTTCAAGTCTCGCTGATTTTCAATGAATGTTTAATGCCCAAACCCAGTTTTATTACAACCAAATAAACTCAACATATAAACAATTTTTCAGAACTGAAACATAAGGATTCTAAACGATATTTAATGCAGAAATAAAAACATATCAGCAACACAATATTCAGAAAACTTACACAGAGATTTTTGGTCTAACAGCGACCCTGGAAAAACCCACAAGGGGAAAACCAGTGAGAGGGAATTTTATTATTTGTGAGCTTCAGAGAAATTTCTTTTACAGCATATTCATCTTCAGAAATTACACAAACTTATCTCAGAATTTCTTCAGCAAAACTCCTTCTGAACAGTCCCGGAATAGCTCCTCGATTTTTGTGCCAGAAATCTGTACTGTTGTACGACCTCCTTAGCATTAAATGTTGTACGGACTGTCTCGAAATCTATGCACTCTTTTCTAAGTTTGTTGTACGGAAATTACAATAGTAATGACACCTCGAAAACTGTGCCCTTTCCTTAGAAAATGTGCCCAGCAACCCGAGTTGTACGGACCTCGATTTCTATGCCAATTTCAGTAAGAACTGTACAGATTTTCTCTACAGAAAATCGTGCACTGCAGGTATCTCGATTTTTGTGCAAGGAAAACAAATTTGGCAGCTTTGGGATGCGTGCCAAACTCCTTGGGAAATGTGTTGTTCCTCTCGATTTTTGTGCATAAAATGGTTGTACGACCTCTAGAAATCCATATTGTACGACCTCTATTAAATGTTGTACCCTTGCCTTGAAATGTGTGCTAGCTTGCAACCTTGAAATGCGTGCCTTAGCACTACAAATATATTACCTCCTTTCTCAAGCTCGACCTCCTCTATTCTTGCTCTCTCAAAATGCTTCAACGACCCAAGAATGGGTGTGCCCTCCTACCCTAATCGACCTCATGAGGGAACGTGAAGAGTCTCTCAATCCAATGGTGAAGATTGGATGAGATCAATGGTGGAGATAAAGTCACTTAAGTTACCCACTTTCCCTAAGTCCAAAAAGTCACTGTTTAATTTGTCTCTCACAAATTAAATGACTAGGGTCCACATTAGGCACTTTCTCACCTCTTAGGTGCCTAGGTGATGAGAAACACTTGCCTAAGTACTTTTTAATTATTTTAACAGAAAATATCGCCATATTTTGAATGTATCACAAATTGCACTTTGTTGCTTGTAGGGTGAAGTAAGTAACATTGTAAAGGCATTGAAGATTCACTTTGGTCACTCCACATTCTTGGTATCAAGTATCATCTTGTATTTTCAAATTTCATGTCAAGTTGTATGAAGAAATATGGCACCATGGGAGTTTCATGTATTGTATCCTTCTTTTGATGTTGAGAAAATTCCTAAGTACCCAGATGATTTACAAAATGGTTGAAGCGCATTCCAAAGTTTGATGGTGATATTCATTTTGTGATTCAACATGTCACATCATTCTTGAAATTTGTTTCAAAGCTCAATGTAATACATGAAGATGTCTTGATAAAACTATTTGCATATTCCTTGGAAGGAGATCCGTAGACTAGGGTCAAGCATTGTTGTAGGCCAAAGAAAATATCTTCTCTTGCAGGTTTGATTCGAGTCTTCCTCCAAGCATAGGGATCCATTGAAGGTTTCATGGTAGCTTTACATGAAGATGACCAAGCACCTCATAATCCCATGGAGGATCAAGCACATGAAAAGCATATGGATGAAGAATCTTCACATGCGTCCATGGTAGAGCAAGAGCCACCTCAAAACTCCATTGCAGACAAAGAGCATGAAAATGTTGATGAAGAAATCACTTGAACCTCCATGTCATCATTTAATGAAGACAAGTGTTTGGTAAGCCATAATCCTCCTCGAATTTCTAAATTCAATGATGCATTAATTGAAGATTGGGAGAGGGATATTATTGAAGATGAACCCTTGAAGCATGATAAATTTTCAGATCTATTTATTTCTTCAGGTAAAAAAAAAGAGGGCAGCCAAAGGGATGAAGATGTAGACATCAATTTTCAAATTAGTAGTCATAGCTTAGACGTAGATTGTTGGAAATTTCATGAAGATCCCATCCATGACACTAATTTGTATGATTCTAGAGGGGAAAATGCAGAAATTTTGCCTTTGGAGCGGCCATCTTTAGTAAATGCATTTTCAGAAAATTACATAAATGATTTCCAGCCATGCTTTCTTATGGATAGTTCAGAAAATTTTCAGATTAGAGAGCATGTTGTTGAGGATGAAAGGGCAGAAATTCTTTTGGGTAATTTACAGCCATGTTGGATGAAGGATGATGGTGTTTTGTTTCACCCTATGGGGCATGTGTGTGCCAGTCAATATTTTGAAATTTTTCAGCCATCTTGTCTCATAGATAGGACAGAATTTTTGCAGTCAAAAGGGTGTAATTTCAATGGTGAAAATGCAGATATTTTCCAGCCATCATCTCCTCTAAATTTGTATGTGAAAAACCAGCATTAAAGGATATTTTTGTAATTGTAAATTGCATGAGGTGTGAAGAGTTTTACAACAGAAATTTCCAGCCACTTATTTCTTCATCTTTTCCTCAATTTGTGATTGAAAATTCAGCTGGAAAACATGTTTTTGATGTTGAAATATATATATGGGACAGAAGATTTTCAATTTATGGCTTATTGTGAAAGTTTCCAGCCACATACAGAGGGGCAAGAAGTCCTAAGTTTGAGGCAAATCTCTTTGTCAAAATTTGAATCTTCATCTCATGTTTCATCTTCATATTTGTTGGAAGAAAATCAGAATTTATCTTGCAGATTTGTTGAAGAGCTATATCAAGTCTTCAAGAACGATAGTGTACATGGAAACCAGGGAGGCCATTCTTTTCAGCATGTGGATCAGCCTTGTGAGATGCATGGGGTGCATCATGAAGACCTTGCTTGGAGCAAGGATGAACCATCATTGTCATATTGCCTCCTGTTACCGGAGGATTTGTACTTATGCAAATCCCAACACAAGAGTTCCGAATCTTGTGTAACTATGGAAGAACCTACCACTGTCACCTTAGTAGGGAATTCCCTTGTTTTAGTGATGGAAGAGGTCCACCACAAGGGAGGCTTCATTGGTGACCTCAAGGGATCAAATAGCAAGTATAGTAACCAAACCTACCACCCCCTATCTTGATCACCAAAATGTTGGTCTAGGTCAAGGAAAAGAAGAGTTTTGAAGATGATTTGGTACCTGCCCGGAACAAGAAAACTTTATAGCATATATATAACAATTTCCAAGTCAAAGTATACAAAAAATGACCTCTTAGGACACTAGACAAGACAAATTGCAATGGCTGTTACAATTTTGCAGCAGTAAGCAATTATGTAACAGCGGTAAATGATTTGTAACAGCAGCAACAATTAGTGCTCAGAAATGCAGCAATTGACCATGAAAAGTTAGCATACATCCACTAGAATATTATCCAATTGTTAGATGCTATTTCTGAGTAAGTTAAGCCACCAAAGGATGAGTGTATACAACAAATAGATGTGGTCTAGATGGCTGTAGCAAAACTTTTATAACATCACCAAATTATTTAGAGAGTTTGCCAATGTTAGTGTTGGTACAATTAGTAGAGAGATTGAGAGTTTTAAACGAGAGTGTTTATCAATCAGTTCACCAAGAGAATAGCTTCTTAGATCAGTGGCTTTTAGGGTATGGAGTCTTCAAATGCAACTATGCTTGAATGTTGTCCTACTTGAAACCAAGAGGTAGGATTCAAACCCTAAGGTGCAAGCACATTTGGGCATCAAGCACTGAATCTTGAGGACTTCTAGGGTGCAAGCACATTTGGGCCCTAGAAACCGTTTCTCCCTTCTTGTCGCTTCAACTAGGTCAAGATCAATTATCTAGGGCTAAAATCTTAAAGTGCTAGCACTTTAGGATTTTAGGGTTTTAACCCTAGCTAGGAAATTTACAAATTCTAGATAGATATCACCTTGTGAGAGGAAGAAGCCCTTATGTTCCTCTCTTAGGGTGTCAATAGCAAGACTTCTTGCAACAAAATAATAATTTCACCATAAACATTAATAGCATAAACAATAATTGCGGAAATTCACTTACTTCATCCAAGAAACCAAGAGATTTCACCCTAATTGCAAAACTTCACTTACTTTGTCCAAGAAACCAAGAGATTTCACCCTAATTGCAGAAATATCTACCAAAAATCAGCAAAAACCATCCATAAGAGGCCTTCAAAGCATTGTGCATGAGAGAGAAGAGTCAATTACCATATAGGGCAAAAATTTCAGAAGTGTAGTCTCACATAGGTGAGAAGTGATGATAAAATGAAAGTGAGGTTTAGGCTTTTTATATGAGACTAACCTCACATTTGTCCACATAATCTGTCAACAACCAAATACAAGTGGGGCTGACCCCTCATTTGACCTTTACAAATGCTAAAAGTGCAAAAATAAATCATAATGGCCCACACGTGTGAGACGTTAAGGCTAGGTAAGATGACGGTGTGCCTCCAAAGGCTAAGGTAGGGCCTCCAATGTGAAGTAGATGTCAAGTGAGGTCTCTCCTCACCCAAGGTCATGCCAAATCATCCCAAGTACCCATCCATCCATCAAACCCTAGCCATGTCAAACCCTCGAAGGTGACGTCATCACCATAACAGGGCAAGCATCCAAAATCCAAAGCCAACGTCCAAGCTCTGGGGAGCTGCATGTCATCTATGCACTGTCTCTGATTGTCTGCTACTGCAACTTCCCTAATCCTAGTGCAAAATAAGTCCTGGGGTACTAAGCCCACCCTGTGGGGCCTCCAGTCCATCTATGTGCCACAATGACCGGATCTGCTCAAACCAAGGCCCATATGTCTATCGTTCAGGGTTCTAAGAATGTGAGAGCCACTGTCTAAGGCTAGTGAGTCACTAGATGACCCAATGCTCTCCATCACACATGCCTAGGTCCTGCAATAAGGGTACAATGTCCTGGGTACAAGCCTAGGATGTCCCTCAAAGAACCATGCCAGGGCCATCCAAAACGAATCAAAGTAAGAAACATGGTTAGCCAAAGTTCATAAGAAACATTAGTCCTTAAAACATGCAGAGTAAGTTGCAGCTTAAAATATAAGCCATGTAAGATAATTCACCTCAGTATCCCCTTCAAGCATCACACCACCCCAGTTCCCCATGTGAATTACCAAGTTTAAGTATGGGAGGGCCTTCATCCAACCCTATTAGGTGTGCCACCTAGACAGGAAATAAAATAACCCAGCTAGAGGGATAGGTCCCGAGAGTGACAAGGGAAAGTAAAAACCCTTCAAGAGTAAGTGTTATAATGATATGGTTTTAGGGCTTACTTCATGGCTAATGGTGTCATTAAATCCATTTCTATAAGTGCCTTTGTGGAGGGTGTGCTTGCTCTTGAGTTACCCCATATTTGCGTGCTATTTTTTCCAATCCCCTTTTTTCATTTTTCTAATTCCTGCTTTATTATATATTTGCAAGTCCCCTTTGTAAGGTTTCAAGCCATTAGCATTGCATTTTTTTGGACCGGGGTGAGCACTGAAAGAATAGAGCTTGAGTTTGGACCGGCTTTTGTTGGTCCTCTTTGTTATCATTCCTTTCTTTCTTTCGCATCATTTTCTTATTCTTTTCATAGCAGCTGCGAAACAACCTCTAGGCCTTCAACCCCTCTTCTCATGAGAGAATGGACCATGACCCATTGTCGAAGTTTAGTACACTATGAGAGGATCCAAGATTGAAAGTGTTAAGTATGGAGGGGAACTGAACATTACCCTTGAGAGGGTCCCCAGTAGTACCCCTTTTCCCTAGACGGTGACAACACGGGACTAGGGAAAAGAAGCTGACCACCAAGGTGAAACAAGGTAACTCACACAATTTCCCAAACTAATGATCCATTATCCAACTTCAACCAAAGATACTCATCCACATGCCCAACAAATTAAGCACAACACTTTGCATGAAAGAAGAACTAACATACCTCATGGTGACGATCGCTTACCATCTCCCATACTTTAGGTTGCTTGGATGTGATGAGCCTTCGTTGACCAGTAGTTGTAAATGTGAATGTGGGGGGTTGTTGGGCTGTCATCTGTGGACATGTTGATCGACAGGATGGTCGGGATCATGTTCTCCATTGTGGGCCATGAGACATGATCTCCTCTAGTTACCCCTAGGCATGGGGGGTAACACATCCCTATTAAAAGATGGGTAGAGAAATCTTGTGGATCCGCATGGCGATGTTGGCATGATATTGGTGCTCTTATCCATCCTTATGAATTGGATTCTATGTTTTCTCATGCTGTAATATTTGTACCAGCTCTTGATCATTTTGTACTTGACATATCCTTGTTTAGGTTCATAGCCAAATAGAAGGGTAGAGCTCTTGATGTTGATGAAGTGTTATCTTAGCTCCATTAGTGATATGATTATACCTAGCACTTTCATTTCTTATGCCAAATTGAGTAGTGTAGGAGGAATAAGCTCTTGAGACCATTAGCAAGGATGAATAAGCTCAACATTTGAGCATTAGATGTTGCTTTCATTGGTATTGTTGACTTATGCCTTTTCATTGTAAAACCAAATTTTGTACTCTTGATGATGTAATATCTATATATATATATATATATATATATAATAAAATAAAGAGAAAAAGAAGAGAATAAGTATGTGGTGTTTAAGGATGTAGATGTGTATCCATCCAGCCACATGGTCGTTCCCCCTCCTTTGCAAGTACAACCAAATATTTTGAGGTTCTCATGCACTCTTCCTTGAGATCACATGTCCCCAAGTTGGAGCCAAATGTTCTCCCTCATATTGCATGAGGATTCCACATGTGATTTTCATCGTATGACTCAACGATTTGCAGGGTGGCATGATGATTCTCGCCTTCCAAAGGTTGGAATTTAGGTAGACGTTTCTTCAATTTTGTGTAATGGACTATTGGGCTTGATTTCTAGCTAGCTTTCTAGCTCTCACTCCTTAGTTATTTTTGCTTGCTTTAGGCTAGATTTACTTAGTCAAATTTTGTATTTTTTGGAATTGACCAAAGACACTTCCCAAAGTGTTTTGGCCATTTTTTGAGCTAATAACTTGTTGTTTTCACGCAGAAGTAATAGGTACAAGGGGAAGCTCTGCCCAATTTTCGAAGATTAAACCTCTTTCAGCGCCGCCCCCCCCCCCGGTGGTGTTCCCGGGAACTCCCTAGTCCATTTTTTGACTTAAAAAAGACATTGTAAGCCTTGATCTCGCATTATAAAGATCAAGTGCATCCAAAAAGAAAGTAGTGCAGAGTTGTAATAAAGTTTGCGAGCCACAAAGCTCGTCTCTCGTCGTTTCCCCTGCCCCTGGGGGTAAACATGTGTTTTTCCCTTTCTTGCTTCGGGGTTGTTTCCCGTGTCTTTTCTTAATTTGTTAATGTTAGCTTTGCATAAAAAAGATAAAATCAACTCACAATCACAAAATTGAAGTCCTAAAATCAACTACAACGTTTTAGCTTTGCTTTCATAGAATATTAATTGCTAGTTTCCTTTTATGCAAAATATTGGAAATAAACCCAAGTTGCTCAACCACGTATGCAATCCTACTGCTACGCTCAAGTGGCTTTGGGGACCCAGAAACGGTTTGAGCAACGCATGCTAGTTTAACTAGGAAAATCTTTTTGTTGTGTTATTCATCTAAGACCTCTACCCTGGGTGGAGTGTGTTAAATCAAGGGGAAACTCTCCTCATTGGACCTACAGCACACCTGGTCGGTAAGCCTATAAGATTGTCGAATAACAAGCAAAGAGACCACATTCACTTTTGCACACAAAGAGTGGGGACCCCGACTTTAATCCCCACTTCACAGATTCAAAGACTTTTTAATATCCCAAATCCCTTAAATAAAATCTTGAAGATAAAATTAACGCGACACATTCATCACATCACATTTACTTTTATCTGACACTGGTCTACCTTGTATTGTTTCTTGTCAACTTATCCATTGATTTAAAGTTATGTGGTGAATGATTAATGTTTATGGGTTTCTCAAAGGTTGTATCCTTTGAGTAATTTATGCTGCTATACTTAATCTTGTGTTTCAAATAAACTCCTAGAATAGTTTTTGCTTTTCAGTTTCAAATAGAGTAAAAGCCTTGGATTATTTTTCATAGGAACTACCCCCCTTGGCTTCGCTAAGAGTTGCCCTAGACGGAGGAGTTGAGGATCAGGTGACAGCAGCTTGACTCGAAACTTGCCCCCAAGGACACACCAAGTGGATTGAAGATTTCTTCCACGTTAGCCCAGGTGTGTATAAGGTGGCAACATTTTTGGAGTCGTTGTCGGGGATAAATCTTTCTATTCCCGTAACACGACTTTGATTTCCTTTTTGTTTTTACTTAGTTTTTTTATGCTTGTAGACTATTAGATCTAGACTCGATCATCTGGCGACTCCACTAATTTCTAATTTGACCAAGTATTCTACAAGAAGGAATTCAGAAGGCTTAGTTGACTTCGTTCCTGAACCTGAACAGGTTTATCGAAAGAGTTTAGCCAAAGCCTCTTCTCTTAGAATCCTTAGTCAGTTAGGTTCCGAGTCCATTTATGATATCTATTTGCTTTTTGTTAGTAATAATTGTTCAGAAATGGCTATATACAACCCTTGTGCCTTCACTACAATAAATAACTATCCACATGCTATCCCAGAAAAAGCTATTGAAAAATTACCTAGTTTCCAGGGAAATAATGCTATATCTGCCAAAATGCATATTAAGTCATTCATGAGATATATTAACAAATGGTGTGCAGCACACGACCATGAGGATGTTAAAATGAAACTTTTTGTCCTCTCCTTAGAAGACGATGCCTCAGATTGGTACGAGGATATGCCCAACAACTCATTCAAGACGCTTAAAGATCTGTTAGATGCCTTCACCGAAAAATGGGGGGAAAAGAGAGATCGTCGTCACATGTTGGCAGCCCTCAACACGATAAAAAAGAACGAAAATGAGACAATGGATGAGTTTAAAAAAAAATTCAATGAACAAGTCTCAAGTATGCATACAGATATCAAGCCTCCAAATGATGTTATTTTGATCTACTATGTCGAGGCTTTTGGTGGGGAAATGAGATACCAACTTAGAGATAAGGAACCCCCCAACCTCAAGGCAGCTCAAGATATAGCAGTTAAGATTGATAAGAACATGCAAGCTTCAAGGAAGTCCAATCTTCTAGTTTTCAGTCGAGGTAGTTCTTCTAGGCAGACAGAAGCGAAGGACAAGGCTGCAGCTCCTGAAAATAAAGACCCTAATTTCGACCCCTTAAAGGTCGTAACTGAGATGGTCAAAAGAATGGAAGCAACCCATGCTACTCAACTTAGTGCTTTACAGAATAGATTGATAGCCATGGAAAGGTCTCAAAATAACAGATTCCAACCCAGACCAAATAATGATAGGTGGCAAAAGAAAGGTCCTCCTCAAGACCAAAGGCCTCTTAATCAACTAGAATCAAATAATGTGGTAAATGAAGAAATATCATTGTAATGTCCCCACTTTGGGACATATCACAGTGCAAAGATTTATGATGACCAGAGTAACCAGATGGATGTTCTAGCGAGTACAGGGGTATTTGAGAGGCATTGTGGGGTCCAGCTTGCATTGATCATCATATTCCATCATTATGAGCCATTCTGCACAGGTTGGCTTTGGTTTCATTGCATTCCAACGATTTCCATGATTTTGACTATTTTGAGCTATAAGTTAATTGAAATCACTAAAGAGGTCATTTTGGGCACATTACTTGGAGGAACCTCTCAGTGTAATAGCTCATGGGAATCGAGAGGAGCAACACCACAGGATGGGATGTCTAGAAGTGACTTTCAGTGGCCAGGGAAGCCACAAGGAGAGATAAGAAGCTTTTCAGAGGTAAAAAGGTTAATTAATTAATTAAAGTGATTTAATTAATTAATTAATTAAATATTAATAAAATGAAAGTCACTTTGGAAGGACAAGGTGAGCCAAAAAGTATAAAAGGAAGGCAAGGGCCTCTACTCATGATTCATGTATGATCTTATTTTGATATCTGGCTTCTAGCTAGTGAGCCCAACATTGGGGGTTTTGAGGGTTTTGACATAACAAACCCTAGAGGACGATTCGGTGGTGAAAGATTCCACCTACCTTGTCCCAAGCTTGGTCTCGGAGATGCAATACGCTCCCACACCATTCTAGTTCCAGATCTACTCAGTTGCAGGGGAATTCTACATCAGTTTTATGTGCAGATAGAGAGAGGGCGCACCAGTTGAGGGTTTCCAGCAAGGGGGGCGCACCATCCGTTGAGGGAGGATTCATTCTAGCTGAGGAGAAGAGATTTCAGGAATTCCAGGTATTGGGTTTTCCTTGCAGGTGTCCTGGCATCATTCTTGGTGGGTTTCCGTAGTCTTTCAGTTGAGGATTGATTTGTATTGAGAGTGGGGCGATTTCCCAAGAGGAGGGTGCACCATTATTTGGAGGGTAGCTAGATCTAAGGATCTAGCAAGTATTTTGATGATTTGAGCACTTGGGTATTCACTGTCGTGCCTCGATCTATCATTCTAGTTGATTGGTGGAGCTGTTGGAGGTCTCTAGGAGAGAGGCCAAATTATTAGGGTTTCAGTCATCCAGTGGGACACACCATTCAATGGAGGAGTTCAGATCAACAAGGTTTGAGAGGGATCTTGGAGATTCGGGCACCTGGGTTGTTCTTACCATCACCCGATCTACTGTTTGGCATCTTTCTTGAGGTGATTGGACATCTTTGGCACCAGGGCCGAATTGTTGAGGAGCTTCAGCTATCCAGCAGGACGTGGCATTGGTCTTCAATTCTTATCCAGCCTTTGGAGGCTTATTTTGTATTGTCGGGAGCATTTTGTAGCAGCTCTATTGTCTATCTTTTTGGCCATCTGTTGAGCATTTCAGATCGGCATCTTCATTGTAGCAGGTTTCTCTATTTTATGAATAAAATCTATTTGAGATGTTTTGGCGTGTCTATCATATTGCATATGATTCAGGTATGTTCCATGGTTGTCTCTTCTTGTTATTTACTGCAAACATTCATATAAGCACATCAGTAAACCCTAAGGCCGAAATCAAGAGGCCATTCAACAATTAAACACAAGTAAACAAATAGATCAGCAAAGTGTTTGACGAAATACCTCACTCAGAAAAAGTTTTAAAAGACACCAAAACCGTGATGATCCTTGCATAATGCCTTGGGATCATTACAATCACGTTTTTGTAGAGCTTGTGAAGATTTTCACGAAGAGTCTACCTGCCCAGCTTTTCGCCAAATAAATGAACAGGGCCTCCCTCCAACAAACAGCTTTGTAGGGCAACCTAGAAACTCCAACCACATCAACAACTTTGGTGAAGCTCACCCTTTATCTATGGACTATTGGCTTCAAAAGCAAGAAAGAAGTGAGCAAGTTAATCAAGTGGTTGAAGAATATGACAATGTCACTAAGTTATATGGTCATAAATCCACAAATGAGCAGATTTTGGAAATGGCAAGGCACAAAGGGATAGTTTACCAGAGGAAGGGGAAAGAAGGAACAAACAAGTCTCAACCTAACTTTCCGAAGGTAACTACTCCTACAAACACTCCAACTACTAATCTAACTGTTGATTTAGGTAGTTGGATTTCAAATGCAAAGGTCTTGGTTCCAGTGTCAGATCTCTCGAAAATCCCCTAACAGAAAGAGAAACTTCTGCAAGCAATAAATCTTCCAAGTAATAAAGTTGTTCCAAACGATCAAGAAAAGGTTAAGGAACATCATGAAGATCCTCCAGTGGTTTTGACTAGCAGAGATAGGACTAAGGAAGAAAATCCTCCTTTCTTTGTATCATTAGAAATAAATGATCAATGGTCACATAACTGCATGTATGATTTGGGTGCTTCATCAAACATCATCACCAAGGGAATTATGCAAAGGTTGGGCCTTAAAATCACAAGGCCTTATCAAAATGTGTGTGCCATGGACTCTAGAGAAATTGAGACTCGTGGAATAATCATAGATCTCCCAGTCAAGCTAGCTTTTCGTCCTGACTTTGCATTCAAAATGGACGTTCTTGTTATAGAAGTGTCAGATGCATGGGAGATGCTTCTATCTAGAAAATGGGGAGATTATATGGGGGGCTGCTTAAATATGGATTTAACCTTTGCAACTATTCCATACCCTCCTCCCTCAACTGAGAATTTCAGAGTCTTTAGGGAAACAGAAAGAAAATATCATATTGAAGATCCTAAAGAGCCTTTTAATGAGTTTTTATGCCAAGTGCCTGACATGGGTAACTTTTCCATATGTTCTAACTTCCTAGCATCAGCAGAAGAAAAATTCAAAGATGAAAAAGCAAGTAATAAAGCTTGGAAGATGAATTTTGATGGAGCCCACTCAAGATCAGGCAAAGGGGCAAGAATTGTTTTAAAATCTCCAACCAGGAAAACTTATAATTTTGCATTCAAACTTGAGTTTGATGCAACAAATAATGCGGTCGAGTATGAGGCACTTTTGCTTGGCTTGGAAATTGCTAAGGACATGGGTATCAAGATTCTAAACATAAAAGGTGATTCAGACTTAGTAATTCTCCAAGTGAAAAATAAGTATGCATGCAAAAGTGAGAGGTTAAGAAGATATAGAAATGCTATTTGGGATACCATACAGTTCTTTCATGCTATAGATCTCATTGCAATCCCTAGAGATTAAAACAGCTTGGTTGATAGTCTAGTTGTAGCAGCTTCTACCCTCCAGCCCTCAGAAGATCTATGTAATATCCCCACTTTGGGACATCATTACATTGTAGAGGTTTACGATATCCAGAGTAGCCAGATGGGTGTTATAGCGAGTACAGGGGTTATTGAGAGGCATTTTGGGATTCAGCTTGCATCTTCCACCCCATTTCATCATTATGATCCATTCTGCACAGGTTGGCTTTGGTTTCGTTGCATTCCGACGATTTCCATGATTTTGAGTATTTTGAGCTATAAGTCAATTAAATTCACTAAAGAGGTCATTTTGGGCACATTACCTGGAGGAACCTCTCAGTGTAATAGCTCATTGGAATCGGGAGGAGCA
>JASDQU010211851.1:2259-12555 GCA_032191745.1 Picea mariana | reverse complement strand
TCATTTTAAAACGAATCATTTGAGATTAAAATGATTTTATCATTCAACATTAAACAGGATAAAAAATGATTCAACCGAACACAGAGATAGGAATACTCTGTTGTTTTGTTACCACAAAATCGGGTCTAAAAGAGTCATATCCAGTGCAACCAATAAAACAAATCTAATGCATTTGTTATGCCGTTGTACCAACAGGAGATATAATCAAATTGAACCGAATCGTTTACAATTTGTTGTAATGACATAGCAAACAAGGTGTATCATAGTGCGCAAGAGATACCCGATCATGTTTTTTGCAAACTGAGGTAAGCAAGATCGATTACATTCAACGAATCGTAACCGAATTTGGTAACAAAAATAACACAGTCAATCAATTCGTTTCATAACCACCTGAATCTAACATTTTTGTAATCTTTTGATATCAATTTGAAACGATTATAGTTCGACAAGATCATTCCAATCGTTATGACTGAGTTGACACAGAAAACGGTCTATGCCAGCAATAGATCAATTTAAATTTGGTGCGAAAATCAATTTAAAACAAGATCAAAACAGGCTTGGTAGAAATTATTGATTCGTTATGGCCAATTTAGGCAAACAGGGTTGATCGACTTTGATCAAAACGAAATCGTTCTAATTAACGAATCGATCAGATGAGGTTTATCATAGCTGTCATGAATCGAATCCATTCGATGATTCGGGCACAACTGTACAGACTTAAATGAACATATTGTTTTTCTAAAGACAGAGTAGTTCATTTCCAAATTAAAATCGAACAGAGCAATATCTCAGTTTTGAACATCGTAAGAAAGAGCATATCGTAACAATTAATCCAATCAAATTGTTTGCCAATCGTAGCATATAGATCATAACAAAATCAAATCCGAATACGATTGTGTTCTAAACTGAGAATGAAAAAATTCTTTTTGAAATCAGATACACACCAATCCATTCGAAGACACACTATTAATTTTTTCGACTAAATAAGGCAAACCAGTCAATCAAATCTAAACGCATACCACTCAAATCCAATCAGAATCTATCGATCTCTATACTGGGAATGATCGGATTGTATATCAGATCGACATTTCTTTTTATTCAAAACAAAGCTATATATAGAATGCTCGCAATATAACAGAGCCATTCAAGATGTGAACAGAACTGTTTAAAAACTGAATACAAATCATTATAGCAAACTAGATTATTTACGAAACGAAATGATGTGAAAACCATACCTGTGTAGCGACGAGACCACTTGATTATGCCAGCTTGGAATTCACAACAGTCGTGGTTGATTCCACGTTTTTGAACAGAATGGAGTCGGTTGTCTTTTGTTTTTTATCCACTGCTTGAAGCTTGGCTTATTGTCTAGTTAGCACGGCAATCTGGTCTTCCAAAGATTGAATCTTTGACTGAAGTATAGGAACATCAACATAATACCGCTCTAACCATGAATTTCACTGATCACAGGGTGACTGTGTAGGTTTAGACAGAGCAGGTGAGGGTTTGGGCAAATGATCGAGGGTTTCACAAAGCAACTTAATGCCTGGGTAATTAGGGTCGTCCTTTAGGTAGGGGGGTAGGCTTGATACAAAGTCATATGAGGGTTCGGCACACAAACCTTGCGAATAGGGGTATTCGCTGGCCAAAAAATGCTTGACTTCCAAATCAGAATCCTCACTTAGGGTGATATGGTTTGAATGAGCAGGCGGTTTTGCCTTGTTTCGTGCCATCCGTGAAATCAAACGTGCATTCCTTTTACCCTTATCGTTAGCAGTAGGTTTTACCTTAGGTTTCTTGCTCACGGGCTTTTTGATGGCCTCTGCATTCTTAGTTACAGTGTCGGGTAGGTCGACAGGAAGGTAGGCCGAGGGTTTAGGCAGTAGGAGGTGCAAGGGTACCGGCGGTTCGGCCTTAGTCTCAGTTACCACAGGTTTATCAACTGGTACAAGGTCAATATCTTCAAAGCCATTACGGGCGATGAAGGCTTTCCAACTGTCACCAAGCAAACTCAACTGATAAACAACAATGAGCTTAATAAGCCCATGATGAAATAAGTTGTTGTCAGCCTTGTGCCTCTTATATTTTTTGGACATCTTATACAAGCTCCGATGAAAATAGAATGGCATGTTTAGAGGATAACCTATAAAAATCATCAATAGACGCAGGTGATAAAGGAATACAAGCCCGTATCTGCCTTCGCAGGTGACGAACTTCTTGATTATCATTAACAATCGTGACATCGTTGTTTAAGCATAGTCACGGGCATACCTCTATCACAGGAGGTGATTTTGCGCGATTGAAACAACAATGTCCACGGCACTTCCTCAACCTTGCAATTCTTAAACCACCATTGTCCAGAAGTAGATAACCCCGTAGCCGAGCTAATGAACTGTTCATCAATCTCTAACTGTACATCACCTACTTTGGCTCGACAGCCATCGAAGGTTGTAGCAAACTGTCGGGCTACACATAGGTTAAAACCCTCAAAATGTTTCACGAAGGTAAGCCATCCACTGTCTGCCAAATCTTGGCGGGCATTGTCAAACATCAACAGGGCCTGGTTGCCATTGGGTTCAACTCTCATGACTGGGGCCATGGTGCCGAATGCATGGTAAGGGAAGGGTTTGAATTCACCAACATACACAGGAGCAGAGCTATTCAGTCTAACAGCAATGATCGAGCAAAAAGGGGGTAAGCATAAATGCGCGCATGCGAGGGTGGTGGAGTCTGCCATGCATAATATTCATTACCCAAGTACAACCGCCAAGTTTCATAGTTGTTCACTCCATGATAATAGTTCAACCATTAAGTCATGCGTACAACCAATGAAATCAAATGTTTATACCAATACGCACCACCATGTTATACCATAATGTTTTAAACGTCCAACATATAAATCAAAACTCAAAATCAACTATGCGCCAATGTGAATAATCAAAAGTTCAACCGAGGTGCCAAATGATACTCATAAGGTTGACAAGCCAAAGTTATAAAAAGATTAACATAAGGATTATATCATATATGTATAAAAAGAAAAATCAATCATAACCCTTATGCATTTTCATAGAATCAATGATCAGGCATGTCATAAAAAGTGTAAATCCAAATATTAATGTATTGCAAACTCAATGAAACTCAATCCCATAGTCAATATAATAATGACCAGTGAACAAGGTTCGGAAGTTCTTCCAGCTACATAATGATAGAGAAAAGGTAAGCGTAGTAGGCACATCAATTAAAAGATCATGACAGTTCAGATAGTGATCGAAATGTAACTTCGAAAGATTTAGTTTTCACGCTTATAGTCGTGAAAAAAAATGAAAACAAAAGTGTAAATGTCGCAAGAAATGAAAATGTCGTTTATTTGAAAATTGCGACGAAAAATTGATGTTTGCAAGACATAGGTGTAGGCAGCTTATAGGATCATGGAAAAATGTGATTGGCTGCCAACAGATTCCAAGGATTATAAATTGTAGCAAATTTCCTCAATGGAAGTGATTATCATTCCATACAACCATAATTCCCTCATAATTAGTGGTTGTAACTTTCCATAATTTAATTATAGTAAGCTCATGGTAGTTCTCTTAGAGACAATTCCTCTGATTTTCCTCAACTAGATGATAGTTCACATGGTAATTCAAACTCCTATTAATTTAGAGTCTCGATTAATTTGAATGACACCCAAAAAAGTTTGAACCCCTTTCCCCAATTGAGTGCATGGAAAAAAGGTATACCGTAAGTTTTGTATGCCATGAAGGGACCATGTATCCTTACAAAGACCCATGTACCTCCTTCATGCACTAACTCCCAAGGATTAATAAAACAAAGATTAATTAATAATCAAGGGACATAATTAAGGTTGGGACTTAAATTGGGTTAAGTCACTTACTAAGGTCCTTTCCCTTAGCCTACTTAAGCCTCCTTGTCTTTTCCCTCTTGTGGAGTCATAGCCCACATTCTTTTGTCCTTCTCTTTTATAGCCCATGATCTACTTTTTTGTTATCATTCAATGTACAACACATCATATTACATTGTTCAACTTTTATCCATTCATCATATAAATATATCATATTTGATCTGGAAAAAAAAATGGGGTATTACAATTGACATCATCAAGCTTGCATAAATAATCATGGTCTCATGTTCACCTTCTTGTGTGTGGGCACTAAAAATGAATATGAAATCCTCCCTAAATAATTGGGCCTAGTCCTCCTATTGTAATCTAGATGAGGATTGTATCATCTATGAATCTCAACTCAAGGAAGAGCAAGAGTGAATGGAGAAGAAGGATATAAATAATCATCTTCTACACCAAGAATAGGAAATCCAAGTGGCCTTGCGCATGGCTCAAAATAATGAGGAGGAGCCTTGGAKATTAAAGTCARGAAGCATATGGTTGAAGGTGGGGTATATAATCACAAAGTATTTCCACAAGCAAGCTAATGTTGGGAAGGTTACCARTCATATTCAAAAWCTACTCCTCCTAGATGGATCCAAGGAAAATAACTTCAAAGAGATTTTAGAGGTAGTGAAAGCTCATTTTGAGAATCTTTGTTTGGAATATTTTGAAATAAATAGTCCGGGATGGGAAGATTGACACAAGGCTATCCTAAACATGAATCACTAGGAGGACAACTTGGCCTTAAAAAGGAAATCTCCAAACAAGAAGTTTGGAATGCTTTATGGTCCTTTGAACTTGATAAGGGTCTGAGCCCAAACAAAATTTCAACCCGCTTCTATCATTCTACATGACATATCATTAAGTGTGATCTACAATGCATGATAGAGTTCTCTAGTGATAGATGTAAACTTGAAGAGCCTAAGGGGTTAACTCAACCAATTGTCGCTAATGTTATTGAGCATTTGACTAGTTTTGTGCTACTAGGTGCTCAATTTGATTCCCTTAGGTGAGGTGCGCTAGTCTATGCTGACGGGGTTACTAAGGATGCCATCCAAAAATGTGAAGAAGCATCCCTTGGGCTTCCATGTGATGTTTTATTTGTGGAAAAATGAGGCAAACTTGGAGGAGAAATCAACTCAACATTCCCTATATTAATCCCAAATGAAACAAATGTTGATTAATTGGGTTGGTTGTCATTGATGTCAACCCTTGAAGAAAGTCTGGTAGTGAATTCCAGTAGCACAAAGGTTTGGGTAATGGACCCAAATTTGTTTTATGGATAATGGTATGAGTTTTGATATATTTGCAGGTAAGACTATTCTAGATGAATAGTACATGTCATGCCATTTTTGGTGGTATGTGGAACGTCACATAACTCTTCACGGTTAGAGAGTTATGGCCATGTGAAGTTGGAGAACCCTCATAAGTCATGTAGAAGCCCTAAAAGGTCAAAGTAGTCAAAGTGTTTGCAAAGAAGAAATTATTTAAATAATAAAGTGAAGTGATGAGTGTATTGTAAGTCAAAGAGGATTCAAAAGAAATTATTTACATAATAAAGTTAATGGAGAACTCCCTAAAATAAGGAAAGTGGTTTAAGAGATTTTAGAAGGTAAATAATAAAGTGAAGTGATGAGTGTACTATAATTCAATGTGGATACAAAATAAATTATTTAAATAATAAAGTTAATGGAGAAATTACTAAGTGGACAAGTGGTTAGAAGTTGGTTAACCCTAAAATAAGGAAAGTGGGTTAAGATGGTTAAAAGGTAACCCCTCGAGGAAGCTACATGAAAGTATAAATAAGAGACAAGGCTCTCTCATTTCAATCACACTTGAATATCATTGAATATCTATTTTTATGAAAGGTTATTTGGGCAGGTATTATTGATAGAGAAAAATTGCAGCAAGAAAAGTGCGGCAAAAAAAATCGTAGCAGAAAAAATGTTGTAGAAAAATCGCGGCAGCAACATGGTTGGGGTCTATTTATGAGAGATATGGCACATCTTGTTTGAGGTATGTTTTGTGAGCTAGGGTTTATCTCTTGAGATGGTATTGGATGTTCAGTATTGCTGCATATATCAAATTTGTTGAGGGATACAGTTGGTATATTGTTGTTGGTATTTGGCATATGGGTATTGGTATTTCGGTTGTGATGTGTTGTTGAAGTTGTTGGTTTAGCTTGAGGCTACATAATAGTGAGGTTGTGGCACATGGTTTGATGTAAGGGTTTATGGTACTTGGTTTATGGATANGAAAAAATGTTGTAGAAAAATCGCGGCAGCAACATGGTTGGGGTCTATTTATGAGAGATATGGCACATCTTGTTTGAGGTATGTTTTGTGAGCTAGGGTTTATCTCTTGAGATGGTATTGGATGTTCAGTATTGCTGCATATATCAAATTTGTTGAGGGATACAGTTGGTATTTTGTTGTTGGTATTTGGCATATGGGTATTGGTATTTCGGTTGTGATGTGTTGTTGAAGTTGTTGGTTTAGCTTGAGGCTACATAATAGTGAGGTTGTGGCACATGGTTTGATGTAAGGGTTTATGGTACTTGGTTTATGGATATAGTGATGAAATTTTTATGGTTATATTGGTGTATGTCTTTGGTATATAGTTGAGGTACATGTTGGGTACATGGTTGAGACAAGTAGTTGATGAGTTGGCACATACATGAGGTGTATAGTTGATGATGTTGGTACATCTAGATGAGTCAAGTTTGATGCATGGTACATGTTGGTTCAGGTTATTGGTACAGGTTGTTTGGTGCAAGTTGATTGGTACAGGTTGTTACAGGTTATTGGTATAGGTTGACAATGGCAGTGGTTGATTCAGTGACAGTGACAGGTTGTCTACATTTGGCATTTATATTTCAGGGCGGTTGGATGGGGCAAGGACAGGTGGTTGTATCCACCTTCTGGTTATAGCCGGAGAACATAGGCGGTTGTAGCTTCCTTCTGGTTGTAGCCAGAGAATTGGAGAGTTGGATCTTCCCTTAGGTAGTAGCTTGAAAAACTAGGGGGTTGGAGCCTCCTTCCAGTTGCAGATGGAAAACAAAGAAAGTTGGTGCTTCCAATGAATGTAATTCTTCACAACTACTTTATTATAACTCTTAGAACTACATCATACATTACTTTATTATAACTCTTAGAGCATACTCTTCCATATTATTCTCTTTACTTTATTTTGTTGCAATTTTGTGCCATGTTATCCTCTTTACTTTATTTTGTCACATTTACTTGCCTATTTTTTGTTTCATTCCTTTTATAATCCAGATCAATGGTATTAAAGCAGTATGCTCCTTATCATTTCTTAGTGCATGTCCCTGATGAGGTCGGGGTATAAAGAGTTGGGTTTCGAGCTAGTTTCACTTAAGGACGACCGCTCTTGCCAGCCCAAGTAACCTCCCATGACATAAGAAAAGAGAGATGTCATAGCAGGATATCCTTTCAAGACGTTGCTCAAGGAATCCCTCACGCAACAGAGGAACAAGATGATGGATAACTTCACCTAGATCCTTCGACGATTATCAATGATGGCCAAGGCATCTTCGTCAAATAACCATTTCAAAGGTGTTAATTTTGATATCCCCTTATTTGGAGGCCTGATAGATGCAGATGCTCTAGAAAAATGGTTGAATATGCTAGAATCTTATTATTTTTTCCAAAAATGTTCCGACAACAAAAAGATCACCTTCGTGCTCCTTAAATCCCTTCCTCATGTTAGAGCTTGGTGGGAAGGTTACTGGGAGAGGTATACCATGGATGAATCTATGACATTCGAGAGAGAATCAACCTAGGAAACCTTTATTGATTCCCCCAAGGAGGAGTTCTACCCTGTCGAAAACTGTGATGACCAATACATGAGATGGACAACTCTGCGAGAAGAGAGAGACCATATGGTGTCGAAGTACACCAACATATTTCATAACTTGCACTCAAAGTTGGCTATCAAAGACTTCGAGTAGCATTAGTTTTGAACTACCACAGTGGTTTACATAGGTAATTTCAAATAGATATGGATTTCTTGGACATCTCCTCATTGGGAGCCACCTATTGATATGTTGTCAAAATAGAGCAAAAATTTAAGCAACTGAGTAAGCGAGAGTTTGGGTCAATGAATATGCCATAACAAAAGCATGGAAAAGGAAACCCTGACTCATAGAACAAAGGACAAAGAAAGGAGAGTCACTCTCAAGAAAATAAGTCCAAGCCATTGGCTAAGAAGGGTGATGGGAAGCTGAAGAAGGACGAAAAGTGGTGTGAGTTCCACAAAGCCCCTAGCACAACATTGATGAATGTCACTCGAAACAGTTGTTGGTGGTCGAGATCAAAGAAAAAGAATTAGAACCTGAATCAAACTCTGATTCGGAGCACAATAAAGGGAAACAAATCATCGATGTAAAACCCACTGCTACCATTGTGGCCACAACAATCCAACCAAAAGAACTAGGGGAGCCTAAGGAGGGGGAGTGCCTCTTCCACTCATAGATGTGGGTGAAAGGGACACCACTACATTTCATTGTTGACAATGGGAATCAAAATAACCTAATCTAAACTGAGTTCGTCAAATGAATAAAGTTGCCAACAAAGCCACACCCCCAACGATACAGCATCGGATGGTTGAGCCAGGGACGAGACCATCGCTTCAACTAGTAGTGTTGCTTGTCCTAAGACATCAAGCCCTTCAAAGATGAGGTATTGTGTGATGTTGCCCCACTCAAAGTTTACAATGTTCTTTTGTGACAACCACATATGTGGAAACCTCATGTTGTTTATGAGTCTTGGCCCCGTAGTGTCATTGCTACTCTGGGAGGTCAGCTCTATAGGGTACTAGCGGTAGTTATGACTAGTTCCACTTCATTGATCTCGAAAAAATAGTGTCGCAAAGTAATCTCTTAGAACACAAAGTTTCCCCTCTTCACGATCTGATCAGAAGGTTATTGTGACTACTACAGCCTCAACTTGTGACCTCTCTATACAATAAAAGCAGGTCGACAAGATTGTTGAGGAGCACAAAGATATTTTTTCTTCACCTACAGAGGTGCCTCTGCACTTCCAAGTCAAGCCTTACATTGACTTGGTGCCTAGTGCTCCCTTACCCAATGGTCCAATCTATAGATGCTACCTTTCGGAGAATGAGGAAATAAAGTGTTAGATCGAGGCAGATAGTGCAACCAAATTTGTTGAAAGGATTTTGCAAATCCACCAACAAGTCCATGGCATATTGCAGTAATCCCATGCCAAGTACAAGCAACGACATGACCAACATCGAGTTCCACACAAGTTTCAAGTTAGCGATAAATTATGGTTACATTTGCAAAAAGAGCGCCTTGCAAGATCACATTAGAAGTTTTGATCACTTCAATATGGGCCTTACACCATCACTAAGGTTGTAGGTGAGAATTCTTTTGAACTAAGTATTCCCCCATTCCTTTGCCTACATCTAGTCCTCAATGTGGAGCTCCTTCGCCCATATTTTCCACCTCCATTGGACACCTCAGAGATAACTGAGCACTTGGCCCCTACAAAACTCAACTCTGATTGCCTTAAGTCAACTACAATTGATCAAATCATGGATACACAGATGAAAGGTGTCTGTTAGAATATGAAAGATGTGTGCTTGTTTTACCATTGACAATAACCTTGTTACCCAACCATAGGCCGAAGCCACCCTCCGAGCACCTTAACCTTGATAGAGAATCATTCCAGAAGAAAACCCTATGCTAGATAGCCAAACAAAGGGTAGCACACCTTTCCCCAAGGATAACGCACCAACAAGAGCTGATCAGACAGTCCAAACCCTAGCCAAGAGATAGTCCAAGCCAAACGTGATCTGCTAGCTATAGTAGCTGCAATGGCAGCTCTCCTCAAACCTGTGCACAAGACTAGGAATTGTAATTCTGAGACTGCATGCCAGAATGAGAACTGGCCTCCTGTATTTATACTAATTCTGGCTAACTTCCTGGACCGACTTCTCATTCTGGATATTTGTCTGTTCAGTATATATTATTATTTCTGGACGACTTCTTCTCTTGGAGGCTAATAACCTAATATAAATTATCTTCTTGAGCCGACAAGTCTTCTAGGGTTATTAGCCAACTCATTAGGGTTTCTTCTTGCTTCCCAGAGTATTCTATCCTTGTCAGGTTTACACGTGGAGGTAAATACCTCCCGCAACTACCATAATATCAACACTCCCTCCTAGCTAGGGAGGTATTACGGGTAATGGTCTTAAGCACAAAACATACCATTCGCCCGGTAGCATCAACATAGTTATATAGACTAGATCATGACTAGATCATGAGCACCATCATCATCATTAGCTGCATAATCTCTCGAAACCATACTCTATCTGAGTAATCAGACATGATGCTCACTCCACAGAGTGAT
>JASDQU010211850.1:4308-18614 GCA_032191745.1 Picea mariana | reverse complement strand
TATTGGGTCCATTACCCAAACCTTTGTGCTACGGGGCTTTCTTCAAGGGTTGACATCAATGACAACCAACCTTAATCAACAGGACTGATATGCAGGGTCATTTATTATCCCCGCGTCGATCTCGAGGACCTCCCCTCAGTATTTATTTCTCCTTATATCGTCTTCTGTGAGGGGGTGTGATTCTCTACCTGGGACAAGCCCCATGGCATATTCTCCACCTTTTCCTATCGACTGACCTATTTGTCGAGTCTGGGGTCGCTTAGGTGGCAAGTGCTGATGTGGATATTTAGCATATCACATTCTTCCTCCAGGAATTCAACCACTTGAAAAGTCAAGTCCTATCTATCCTCAGTTGGGATTCTTCCCAAATTGTTTTTCTATTGGTCCCTCTCTTCCTTTAGGTTGATCTTTTTGTAGCTGCTTCTTCTATCTTCTTGGGGGGTTTGGCGTTAGTTTGGGTGTTCCTTTTTCTCGTGCTCCTTGGAGTAAAGGTGTTGTCTTTCTATTATGGTGTAGGCTTGAGAGAAAACCTCCTCCTTTGAGAGTTTTCAAGGCTTGTTCCACGAGTCCTCCTTGATCCTAAGGCTTTTGTTAGCTGACCATCAGCGAGTTTATTTTTCAGGCGCTTCACATGTCTGGGGATGATTACTCGCATGGAGGCTAGCATCTGCTAAATGGCTTCTAGTATATCCTCCAGACACCAACTTTTTCAGGTTTTCAAAGTTGGGGAGCCTTGTTGCATTGTTTTAAACATGTTGATCATGATCTGGGAGTCACCTTCTATGATTAGCATGTCATAACCTTACGCCTCGGCTACGAGTAGCCCTTCTTCCAGCGTCTGGATTTTTGTTGTGTTGTTGGTATTTATCCCTATTTGATCCCCATAAATTATCAAGATACTTCCTTTGTTGGTTAGAAAGACTCCTCCATACCCTGTCTATCATTGATTTCCTTTTGAGTCCCCGTCGAAGTTTAGCTTGACAAACCTTTATGTGGGGGTTCCACTGAGAATTCGAGGCTAGAGGGGCAATTATTGGTTTCTTTCTAAGGGAGGCTAGGCTAGCATTGAGGTTGAGGCCTTAGATTATTGATAGCTCGAATGAGCTACCCTGCCAGTCTTTGTCCGCTCAGGGATGGGCCAAAATAATTTCCCATATTAAAGTGTGGAGCTTGTTCTAGAGATCTTCTAGAGGTAGGGCTTGGAGCTTAAATACCTTGCGGTTTCTCTCCTTCCAGACTTCCCAGGTAAAAAATCTAGGTAATAGGTTCCATTCTTTGTTCACGATAGGATTATGCATTATTGTTGAAGTTCATTGTTCTATGGTGTCCCTTATGGAGATCTTGCTATGGCCAAAGTGCCTAAAGAGGAGTGTTTGGAGGTTTTGGCATAGGGGCAGACCCAAGGTTCAATGCTTCAAGAGCGCACCAACAAAGCCCTAACTACCAGCCCTTTCAGAAACACCTGCGAAGCAGATGAAGTCTCACCCGAGGTAGAGGCAGGGGTGGTTGCAAGACTTAGGTGTCTGCAACCTTAGTTGGGACACAGATCTATGATTATCTTGCTTACAACGCACTTGGCATCAGTTATTCCTTAACATACATTCATTAATAAGCTTCGTAAAAAGCACAGAGCATCACAGTGAATACTTATACTACAGATGATTCAGTACTTAGTCACAAAAATATAGGTTAGATTCAACAGATCAAACACTAAGCATCTTATATATCAAATCTAACGTTTATTCATATATCATTAGCATAGAGCATAACTAGATCTACTTAATCACATCAAGCACTTAGCCAAGGAAGAGATAAACACATTAGAGTGAAGCACAAAGCACTATACACACAGTTACCATGGTTCACCCCCACCCTAGGGCTACGTCCACAAAGTCTTCTTTATATTATCTTGGTCAAGGGGTTACAACAAAGAGCTTAATGATCCTTACTTCACACAGGACAGAAGATCTGTGCAGCTCGCTAGATCCTTCTTCCTTGCTCTTCAACACAAGACTACAACCAACTGCACTTAGATTTCCGATCCCATGCACAGATCACTCTAAGATACATCTGATCACACAGATCTAAATACTAGCACTAAGCTTCCATTCATACATCACATAGATGTACTATATTACTATCTCACCCTATCTTACTATCTATATTGCCTATTTATAGATTAAAAAATGGGCCTAAATGTGGGTAAACCCACGGGCCGACATCCCTTTCCCGTTACATCAACCCAAAAACCCTAAAATAGACCCCAAAATAGGTCTTGCTTCCTTATTTTCTAGTTCGCGTTGTGCTCCTTCCTTGGAAAGTTGTCGCAGTCCCAAAAGTGGTCAAGTATGACCAAGTACTCTTCAAAACTTGGTCAAGGGCCAACAGGCCCCCAACACTCACCTGTGACTTGTCCCGAGTCACTCAGGTCTAACCAATTCTGCTTCGAATGCCTTGAGCTTGGCTCGAGTGGCTTCAACCTGCTGCAACAAGGAGTCTTGTTGACCATTCCTTGGTAATATCCTCTAGGTCATCTTCTGTCAACTTGTAATATGACTAGAATTGTTGTTTGTGCTCGTCTACGTGCATTGTGATGTAGGTGAAGTGACGATCTGCACTGAATTTCATCAAAGGTCGAAACCTATGAAGAGTGTTGGGTGTAATGCGCGGTGTAGACTGAATGGAATTCTTCAACTGAGTGTAGTAAGCATGGAAGATGACATTGGACTTCCATTGTTTGTTCATGTCATTGGAGTACCATAGCATACAGAACTTCGTGGCCAGTGGTTTGAAGGGTTCAATCTCTGGAAAAGTGGCTCCCTCGGGCAGTTCCCACGCGATGAAAGTGATGAGTATGAGCAACCAGCTAAAGTGGAACTCATACCCTTGGTTCGGTGCTTGTCTACAGTCAAGCTCTAGTTGATTTATAAGGTATTTCACCCAGTTCATTTGTAGTCCCTCCGCGCACTTCCCTGCGAGGTCAACTACAAATCCGGTCAACTGTGTAGGTCTATTTTTTTGGACTAACTTGCCTGTGATTAGCTAGAAACCAAAGCATATTGTTGCATTCTCAATGGAGGCTACCTTGTAACCTCGTGTGCCTTTCTCCATATCACCATATGTGTCTTTTATTCATTGAGCAAGAGCACGATCTACGGTCTTTCCAGGGTAAAATTCCTGCAGGTCAAGGCCCTGCATGCTTAGCCCAGTGATCCGATTGATCAGAATTAGATCCATAGTGATGTGCCGATCCAACCATAGGTATCCTCCGTGGTAGCAGGACAGCAAGAGTCAAACACAGACATTTACTTCCTGATGCCTCCCAAAATGTGGAATCTTCATTACATTGAGGAGGGTTGATTGTGCAAGGTTGTGGGTCCATTGTTGCGGTACAATCTTGGGGTTCTTTCCTTTTGTAATAGTCAAATACTTGTGCAGGGATAGCATATTGTATACCTTGCAATCTCCAAGGTTAAAATCACTTAATTTCAGGGTGGTGAGCTTCTCTTGGTCAGCATGAACTACACGCACCCCTTTCGGGAGGTACGCAGTGACTACAACAAAGTCGAAGTCTCTAGGTACAAAGTCTCAGTTTACGGTTCCACATAGTGGTGGGATATATTTAGGTAATATGCTTGGGATCATATCCACAGTGGTGAAGTCGTTTTCGAGCTTAGATCGTCTTTCTGAAGGTGGTCGGGATGGTCCTGCTTGGGCAGTGGAAGGGGAAGCTGGCAGTGCGCTCGAGGTCGATGCCTATACACTTGTAAACATTCTGCTTTTTGACATGACTCTCTCAATCATTAAATCAATTAGAAATTCTTCAACAATTTTCTCAGTAGCATTGAACTCGTTTGACATACAAATTTGGGTCAGCGGTCTCAGGTGAAACAGGAATTTAGAGATGACAGTGAATAGTAAGGCAGTGATCTAAAGGTAAGTAAATCTCAAGGTTCGTGCTTCAGATTCTCAATTGGAAAAAAGTATTCTCGGTGCGTGGAACGACAGGCGAAGTAGGCAATCTCAGCAATGATCTACTTGCAACGGACTTGTGGCCTTCATTAACTTTGTTCTTATCTGTTCTGGTGCTATCCAATGGTCTAGTGGTAACCCATAACTGCTTTTCAATCCATTCAGAGTGGCGGTCAAATGGGTATATCGGTTCCAACGGCTACATTTCTTTGTCATGGCGAAGTACTCTCTGTCGTTGTTCTGATATCTCGGCGAAGCTCCAATTCTGTAATTCTTCTTCCTGTGAAGTGTCCTCTAGAACCTCTTGTAACCTTACAGTATTAGCCCTCTTCTTTCTTAACTTCCTAGCCTTCTTCCCAGTGAGTTCCGTCTCAGTAATGGTTTTTCCATTCTGATGTGTATATTTTGTGGTCTTAGTTACTTCGCGTTGTGGAAAATCTTTCTTATGGTTCCTTGATAATTCCTTTTCTGTATCAAAAATAGGCAACTCGATCTTCTGCAGATCCTCAATTGTTTTCTTAGTTTCAACACCGGAGGTACTAATATTAAATATCTGCAATATGCTCTTATGTTCTTCAATCAAGTGTGTGATCCTTCTAGTCATAAAGTCTTTTAACTCTTGCTTCTTATGTTCCAAATATTTTTCTTCTTCTCTTCGTCTGGCCTATTCTCTATCAATCCAGGGTTTTCCTGTGAGCATGGTAAACGGAGCGGTGTCTTCAACAAATTTAATGATCTCAAAGTCTTCCTATGTCGAAGTTCCATTGACAATCATAGGTATCTGGGTGAGCCTTCCACATAGGGTTACTAGCTTTCCTCTAAAGAAACATGTTCCTCCTAAGGAAGGAATCACGACAGGCTTTCCTATAGCCTCCCAAGTTCTTTCTAGCATAATGTTCACTTGTGCTTCTTCATCAAGAGTACAGTCAATATCAAAGTCCTGTATTCTTGCTTCAATTTTCTCCTTTTCTTTGAATATCTCTGATAGCTTAACATGTCGGTGGTCATTCAAGGTATCTTTCATATGTAGCAATATATTTTCTGATTCTTTCTGGGTTTTTGCTATAATCTTGGTCTCTTGATCTCCTTTAGGGTTTGCTTGTTCCATATTCAGCTTCTCAAGCCTAGCAATCATTCTAGGGCAATCCAATACTTCATGGTCCATAGCCTTACAACAAAGGCAAGTAAGTCTTCTCCCAGGGCATTCTCTAGTAAGATGTCCTAGTCATCTGCAACTATAACAGAGGGTTAATCCTCTCATCCGTTTAGATGTTCCCCAACTCCTGTTGTACTGCGCACCAGGATCATGGTGGCTAGCCTGCAAAAAAAATTGTCTAGAATCCGACATCCACTTGTTAGTCCAAACATTCTTTCGATGCATAGGTATAACATATCTATCACTATACTTATCATATCTATTCATATCAAATTTTCTTTCATCCATTAATTCCCTAGTTTTGAAGCTAGGACAGAATCTATCAAACATACCTAGATCCATGCTTTAGAAACAAAAAACAAATTCACTTATCTTACTTCTGCAGAGCACAAAGCTTCCAGATCTAAGACTTTTAACTATTCTTACCTTTATCGAGGCATAGAGCTTACAGATCTTACCTTTTTCTTGCAGATCTAACCTCTTTCTTCACAGATCTGAATTCTTTCCTTCATATTTGACCTCTCTTTCTTCAGATCTGGTCTCTTTTCTTGACACAAAGATTCACAGGTCAAACAGAACACTGCGCACTAGGGCAACAGATCTACGCACAGATCTTATTTCACACAAAGCTTCTTCTTCTTTAGTTCCCAACAATCACAGTTATAGGTCTCGGCAATGGAACCATTTGTTGGCACAGGGGCAGACCCAGGGTTCAACGCTTCAAGAGCACACCAACAAAGCCCTAACTACCAGCCCTTTCGGCAACACCTACGAAGCATATGAAGTCTCACCCGAGGTAGAGGCATGGGTGGTTGCAAGACTCAGGTGTCTGCAACCTTAGTTGGGACACATATCTATGATTATCTTGCTTACAACGCACTTAGCATCAATTATTCCTTAGCATACATTCATTAATAAGCTTCGCGGAAATCACAGAGCATCGCAGTGAATAATTATACCAGAAATGATTTAGTACTTAGTCACAGAAATATAGGTTAGATTCAACAGATCAAGCACTAAGCATCTTGTATATCAGATCTAACGTTTATTCATATATCATCGGCACAGAGCATAACTAGATCTACTTAATCACATCAAGCACTTAGCCAAGGAAGAGATAAACACATTAGAGCAAAGCACAAAGCACTATACACACAATTACTATGGTTCACCCCCACCCTGGGGCTATGTCCACAAAGTCTTCTTTATATTATCTTGGTCAAGCAATTACAGCACAGAGCTTAATGATCCTTACTTTGCACAGGATAGAAGATCTATGCAGCTCGCTAGACCCTTCTTCCTTGCTCTCCAGCACAAGACTACAACCAACTGCACTTAGCTTTCCGATCCCATGCACAGAGTACTCTAAGATACATCCGATCACATAGATCCAAATACTAGCACTAAGCTTCCATTCATACATCACACAGATGTACTATATTACTATCTCACCCTATATTACTATCTATATTGCCTATTTATAGATTACAAAATGGGCCTAAACGTGGGTAAACCCACGGGCCGACATCTCTTTCTCCTTACATCAACCCAAAAACCCTAAAATAGACCCCAAAATAGGTCTTACTTCCTTATTTTTTGCTTCGCATTGTGCTCCTTCCTTGGCAAGTTGTCGCAGTCCCAAAAGTGGTCAAGTATGACCAAGTACTCTTCAAAACTTGATCAAGGGCCAACAGGAGGGTCCATAGTTTTTTTGTATAAGTGCAAGTATTTAGGAGGTTCTCAATAGCTTCCTCGTGCATCTAGAAAGAGAACATAGGGAGGGGCCATAGATTCCTTGTTTGCAGAGATTGTCCCAAGTGAGAGCTCTTTTTAGGGCTATCAGCCAAAGGAAGGTCGAGACTTTCGGCCAGAGACTTTGTTTCCAAATATTGAGCCATATTTGGGCTTGAGGAGTCTTGTTGCATTGGGAAACTATCTCATAAGCTTCTTTCGTTGTGAAGGTTCGAGAAGAGTTGTTGCCCAATCGAAGCTGATATTATTTTTTGGAGCTACAGATTTTCCTTTTTTTGAGTTTCTCTAGGAAACCCTCTATGATATTGTTATCTTTTTCTCCAGTCCATTCATGGTAGGGGAGCCATTTCTGCCAGTGACTTGGAGTTGTTTCTTCCATCCAATATTGAGCAACCCCGGTCTTATTCTAGGTTGTCATTCCAGCTTGAATTCTATGCTGAGATGGTTGGTTTTCTAGTCTAGGGAGTTGTTTCCAAGAGTCCTCCCATAATAGAGCGTACATTCCATTGTTGATTTCTGAGAAGCAATTTTCTTGAACTATGTGTCGATATTTCCAAGCTAGGTTCCAAAGGCATGAACCCGGAGGGGTATTGTTCCTTCTGATGATCTACCTGATTTGTTGATTTTGGGCGTATTTAGTTTTCCAGAGGTTGGCCCATTGGGAATGGGGATTAGTTATCCAATGCCACCATATATTAGCCCCTAGGATTTGGCCGAGGGTTTCTATATCCCTCAATCCCATACTGCCTTTCAGTTTTGGAAGACAAGTTATTTCCCACGCCACTAGAGCCCATTTTGTCTTGTTCTTCAAGTTTCCCCATAGGAAGTCTCTTTGGATATTTATCATTGCTCTGATAATATATTTAGGGCCTACTATAAATTAGAGATGATGGATAGGCATTGCTTGGAGGGATGATTTGATGAGGATGAGTCTGATGGATATATTGAGAGAACGAAATGAACAATTGCCTAATATTTTTGCCATTTTGTCTAGGAGTTCCTCCCAATTTTTTTTATTTTGGGAGTTCTATGTTAGGGGAACTCCCAGGTATTGAATGGAAGCTTGCTTGGTTGGAACCATAGGAGACATTTTAGGTGACACTAAATTCATCGAGGGGTGTTAAAGAAGAAGATGTTGGATTTCTCTTCATTGACACACATTCCTGAGGCTTCATAGAAGTTGTGGAGGACTTGATTGATTGTTAGGGATTCCTTCAAAGTTGGAGAAGCCATTAACATATTTTCATCCACAAATTGTTGATGTGAGGCTAGGGTTTCTTCTCCATGGAGAAAAATCCCTTTCAAGTTTCCTAGCTCCACTTTTCCCTTGATAGCTCTTTCCAAGCCTTATTCCATCATGATAAAGAGGAAGGGAGAGAGGGGGTCTCCCTGGCAGATACCCCTGGTTGGGGAGAAGGTCAGGGAGGGGGAAGCATTAACCAATATAGAAAATAAGGTTGAGGAGAGGAGAGAGTGAACCCATTGAATCCATGTTTCACTAAAGCCAAAAGCGGTCAGGATGATGAGGATGTAGTTCCAGTTCAGGTTGTCAAAGGATTTTGAGAGGTATAATTTGAGGAGAATTTTGGGTTTCTTAGAGAAATGAAGAGAGTGGATAAGGTCATGCATTGGGATGATACTATCTAAGATTTGTCTACCTTCCACAAAACATGTATGCTCAGGGGAGATGAGGGAGGGTGTAACACACCGGACCCCTAAGTACTCTTTTAAGGGATGGGGCATCATAAGTTCATTTTTCCTTAACTATCTCAATCCCAACTCTAGGCTCTCCACCATATTTATGCTTGCAACAAGATTCCTCACAGTTAACACCATAGTGAAATCTGAATTCTGAATCACAATTTATAGCCTCCCGAATATCTTTGAGCATTATTAGTCATGGATCATGTGAGTCCATCTGATTCATATTGTTTCCATTGTTTCGACATCTACGGTGGAATTCCACCCATCACCCAATCTAAAATAGTGGCTTATTCCTTAGTCAACACATAGGCTAGAGGGGTGTTCAACGTTTGGCTTTGAACGCCCCTTTTTCTTTCTACGCACGCATTCCTCGAAGTCCCAAAATCATGAACTTCTGAGGTGCTCCAACGTAGCTGCAACCTTCGGACTTCTGGCTTGCTCTCGACACTACACCTCAAACCTCTAGATTCTCAGAGACCTGGACTCCCAAAGGGTCCCCCCTAACCTTTGATTGAACATTCATGTGCAAGGGGGATGACACGTGGCACGACTAAGAGTGACATGTGTCCTTGTTAGGGGGTGACACATGTCACATTATAAGGGTATTTTAGGGTCTGTGAGAAGTACAAGTCTATATGACACATGGCATACAAGATAGGGGTCCACATCACCCCATGTGACATCGACAGACCACGTCAGTCAGGGACTAGCAACCTCTGGGGTTCCTAGATTCACCTACCTTTCGAACCTCTCGGAGCTACGAAGTCTAAAGTTTCTGCCAAATGTCTCCTAGTGCCCCTTGGATCCCATGGTTGAGGTGTGTCCACATAGATCCATGAATCTACGGTGGAGAGGAATTGTGGAGATTGGGGGCAGAAGTATCATCTGTGCAAGTTGAACTTCTACAATCCTCCTAGACTGTCGATCTGTACATCTGATAGGATCAACAGTTGGCATCAATTCCACCACAGGTGAGAAATTTCCATTACGGAACTCAAGAAATGAAATACACATCGTGCTAGTTGGGACTCTGTAATCATCCCTAATCGTAGATCTCCACATCGATTCAATCACGACCATCGATCCTTGATAGGAGGCTAGCGTCAGTACACCACATGTGGTAATGTACTAGATATGAAGGAAAATGCAGGTGGGTCATGCATACTCCTCTCACCAAATGGACCAAGTAGTGAGTGCCAAGTGTGATATGAGACAAGGCCGAGATGACACATGGTCCTTCAGTGGGTGACACATGTCACACATTAATGGGCCTATGGGGTCTACAAAACACATGAATCCAGGTGACATGTGGCACGTTACTTGTGAGTCCATGTCACCCTAGATGATGTCACTGTACTATGTCATCCTTGACTCATAGCCTTCCAAGCCCTTCAATATCACGATCAAGCCGTCTCCACGAAAACCCTAGATCGATAGCCTCCATTACTTCATAGTTTCGGCGTTTGAGGAGTCTGTGGTGTGACCTCCTCCTTTCTTCCGGAGTGGTCAACGTCGGGCTGACCATGGTATGAATCTAACGGTTAGGAAATATCTCGAAAGGTATTGATATCTATGGTTTGCGTTTATTCACAACTCCGTCATTCGAATATTTTAAGTTCATGTCATCGTCATCCTCCCAAAGTAAGACTTCATTGAAGTGATGGATATACTCTGGATCCAATGGATAGGAGGGGTCCCGAAGTATTCTCAATCGATGGTTCACGTCAATTCGTAACATCGATGTTAGGGGGTTTCCTCTTCTTGAACCACACTTCCTTTTGGAGTTCTGAACTCTGAACATGTCTAATCTATCGCCACATGCACTTATCTTCCATGGCTAGGATTTATTCCGGCTTGTGACACCTCCGAATGACTGAACCTCTAGATAGTCATTGATCTATGGACATGCGTCCCTCTACCTTCAACGACCCTGATTAAATTCGTGACTCTGGCATTCAGAGGTTCTAGCGTTAAGCCATCTCTATTCTCCCAAAGTGGGACTTCGCCAAATTTCTTAGCGCTACCTCTTTACTAAGTTCGATCCAACAAATGAGAGTGCTTTCCACTGGATTTCCAAATCCATGGCTCCCATTACTTCGGGACTTCTACATTCGGAAAGTTTGATGATATATCATCCTCATTCTCATGGAGTGGGACTTTGTCAAAGTGCTTAGTAGTGGATCCAATGGTCTAGGGGCTCCCAACTACTCTCACATCGGTGGTTCACATTACTTCGTGATGACTAAATAGATCAAGGATTAATGGAGGCAAGTCTAACTGTCCCAGAAAAGGAAACCATCGGGTGTCGATTAACTGGGTGGGTAACCGTAACTACTAGTTTCCTTTGGCCAATTTATAAATGGTAGGGTCGAAGCACTCTGGAGTTCCAAACTCTCGGAGTTTCAAAGCCAGAAGGTCTATCTTTTTTTAGGCCTAACGTAGGGTTCCCATACCTTGGTCACATGGGTCCTTTGGAAATTCTTGTGGGCTAAGTGCTAATCCATTTAGTCGCAAATGGGTTAAGGACATGGGCATGAGCCCTCATTTAGATGGGTGAAATATCTGAAGGAGGCATCCCCCTTCCATAGGGTTTGAACTTGGAAATTTATTGTGAGGGGGAGGGTTTTAGAGACCGACACTATTATGGGCTTACATCTTACGACTATAAATTCTCAGTTGATTCAAGTATATGCCCATTTAAAAGCACGAGTTCAGAGAGAGATAATGCATATATCTAACTTAACCATTCAACACCAAACTCAGTCATAGACATGTAAATATATCCAATCACTATTCCTATTTCAGTACACAGAGTATGAAGATACTTATCAGAAAACCAGAGTTCGTGAAGAGACTACTAAAAGGGGTGCTTGTTTACACCCAACCATGGGCACAACCACTCCTAACAGATTTATCGTTGGCCACCCCCAAGCTAGACCATGATGCTCTGAGAGAGACTCTTTCTTCTTGCTTAGCAACAGTCAAGGAAGGAGGTTACCCTCCTCCTCCCATAAGATCCCGGCAACGAGTTTTCTCTGTACCAAGCAAGGAGGTATGCCCAAGGACTTCCATAATCACTTGTCAGCCTTTTTTATCATCTTGTAATGAAAAACCTTGCCAATAGCTTCTTACGTTCAGAATGATCTTATTCCCTAGTTCTTCCTCGAACCAAAGAGTTGTAATCGATTTTTTTCTCTTCTTGAGATTGCTCTTGTGATTCTGGTCTCTTCACAGATCACTTGCTCCTCTCTTTCGCCTCTCCCCATGAATTACCTCTTCCTTTCCTTTCTCATCAAGGTTGCATGGGTCTCTCGTGGTCATGTCTGGAGTATTACAGATGAGTACTCTTCCCCATATCCTCATTAACTTTTGAGGAGGACTCTCACAGCTACCACGTTGACTGGTAATTCATTATCTGGGTCAAAGGATTTTTCTGAGTCATTAATTGTAGTAGGGTACTGGTTTGGTGGGGATCACCTCAACCATTCTTGGTTCCCCTCACCATATCTCTCATAAATTCCATGGTCTATCTTAGCAAACCCCCCCTTCCAATAGTTATGCAACACTTATCCATTTCCTATTAATAACAGAAAATGCATACATTGACCTTCTATACAAAGGTTCATCAAATCATACATTCACGCATATCTAGTCTGCCATAGTCTCTTGGTCAGTTATAGTTATATTTACAGACTAGGGAAAACAGGGTGTTACAGTACACTCCCCTTAAAGGAACATCGTCCTCGATGTTCTACCTGTCAATGTGCTTGGTATGTACAGAAGTAAACAAAAAGGGGTATGCATGTCTCATGGCATCTTCCATTTCCCATGTGGCCTCATCTGGGCCAAAGTGTTTCCACTGCACCTTGACATGTGCAATGGTTTTGTTCCTGAGTATGGTCTCTTTCCTATATATTATGCATTGATCTCTTGGCAAGAATTCTCCCTCTCATTCCACCTGAATCACAGACCAGTCAATAATATGATTAGAATCATGTACATATTTTTTTAATAATGAAACATGGAAAACATCATGTGCCTTCACTATGGGAGGGAGGGCTAGCCTATATGCTACAGGTCCCACTCTATCCAAGATTTAAAAGGGTCCACAATACTGAGGTTCCATCTTGGCACAAGCTCCCATCTTCAAAGAGCTTTTCCTGGGTTTAACTCAGAGATACACATAATCCCCTGCTTTGAATTCTCTAGGAGTTCTTTCTATGTCTAATAACTCTTCTGTCTATCCTAGGCTATTTTCAGATTCTGTCTAATCTGAATTACTTGTTGTTCCATTTCCTTTAGCATGTCTAGCCCGATTATGATTATGTCCATTGGGTTATTCCAACTGATTAGAATATTGCATTGCCTTCCATAAAGGGCTTCAAAAGGGCTCATTTTCAATGACTCTTGATAGCCATTGTTGTAGGCAAATTCTACCAGTGGTAGGTAGTCTTCCCACTTCTTGGGTTGATGCATTACATGCATCCTTAGAATGTCTTCTAACATTTTTTTTACCCTCTCTATCTTCCCATTAGTTTGAGGGTGATAAGTTGTACTAAATAGAAATTTTGTTTCAAAACCAGGAAACAGAGATTTCCAAAAGTTTGAAGTAAATTTTGTATCTCTATCGGATATAATTTCCTTAGGCATGCCATGTAGTCTAAATATCTCTTTCATGAAAATACTGACAATATGTATTGCCTTGCAAGTTGGCTTGATAGGAATGAAGTGAGTGTCATTACTCAGTTTTTCCACAACGACCATGATGGCATTGTTTTGTTTGGTTGATTTTGGTAACCCTGTGATGAAATCCATGGAGATGGTTTCCTATTTCCATTCTGGAATTGGTAGAGGCTGCAACAACCCTACTGGATGTCGGTGATCTACCTTAACTTGCTGACATTCTAGACACTTAGCTAAGTAATCAACAATGTCCTTTTTCATTCTGGGCCAATAAAATAACATCCTAGTGGTCATGACCATTTTCTGATAACCAGAATGACCAACATATGGTTTTTTGTGTAGTTCATCCATTATGAACATCTTCCAGTTGTCACAATTCGAAATATACAATCTACCTTTGTAATTTAGCATGCCATCATTAAACATTTGATAGCCTTCATACTTCATCCATGTGGGCTCTTGCTTTAGGTATGATGTCACGGTCTTGAAAAATGCATTTGTTTCTTGTGCACTTTTGACTCTCTCTTTAGTGTCTTATTCAATGGTGCTTACAACTACCAAGTGAATCACTTTCATACTTCTACTAAGGGAATCAACCACCCTGTTCTCCTATCCTTTGATATGTTTGATTTCAAAATCAAACTCGCTAAGGAGAGCCATCCACCTAGATTGTCTAACATTGAGTTTTGGTTGGTCAAACAAATATTTCAACCAACTATGGTCTGTCGTAAGCACGAATCTTCTTTCTAAGAGGTAATGCCTCCACATTTTAAAAGTATGTACTATGGACGCCAATTCCACATCGTGGGTCGCATAGTTGACTTCATTCTCATTCAATTTTCTGGATTCGTAGCAAATCACATGTCCTTCTTGCATAAGTAATTATTTGAGCCCTTGCTTGTAGGCATCTGTACACACAAGGAAGTCCTTGTTTGGGTATGCAATCTTCAGTAGAGGCGCGTTGGTTAGAAGGTATTTCAGCTCTTGAAATATTTCTTCACATTTTGATGTCTAAATGAATTTAACTCCCTTTTTTCTG
>JASDQU010211848.1:0-18614 GCA_032191745.1 Picea mariana | reverse complement strand
TATCAAATTACTCTGTTCAGGAGAATGCATAACCTGAGACAGAAGCTGATGACAGTGAAAGAATACACTGAGGAATTCTACAGACTGAATATCAGGGCAGGTCATCGCGAAAGCAATGACGAAAAAGTGGCCAGGTATATGAATGGCCTGAGATATGAGATTCAGGATGAAATGAGTATGGTGACCATCCGAATGGCAGAAGATTCTTATCAGATGGCTCTGAAAGCTGAAGAGAAGCTGAGCCGAAAATAAGGTCAAAGGGGCCGAGGCAGAAGTCATCCTAGAGGCAAATCAGTTGCCCAAGAAAAATATCAGAAGCCTACGGAGGACTGGAAGAAACCTCAGACTTAGACAAAGAGAGGTGGAAGTTCACAGCGAGGGCAATACACTGAGCAAAAAGAACAGCATACTGAGTAGAGAGGAGGATATTCTGATAATAATAGGTTTCCTCGTACCAGAGGTAGAGGAAGAGGAAGAGGTGGAGTGATCACATGCTTCACATGTGGAAAGAATGGGCGCAAGTCATTCGAGTGTCCAAATAAAAAGAAATATGGAGGAGAAGCTCACATCACCGAAGCGTAGAGGCGAGATGTTGAGGTGGAAAACGCTGAAGGCGGAAGGTCGCTGATGATGCGGAAAGTTATCTTAACACCAGAGAAGGAGGTGGAGAGTTCAGTCCAAAGGACTAGACTTTTTAGGACTACTTGCAAGACCAAAGACAGGGTGTGCAAGGTCATTGTGGACAGCGGTAGCACAGACAATCTCGTTTCAACCGAGATGGTAGAGAAGCTGGAGCTGGAGACGACTGATCATCCGAGCCCATATAAAGTTTCGTGGCTACAAAAAGGACATCAGGTAAATGTCACTAAACAATGCTTGGTTGAATTCAATATAGGAGGATATAATGATAAGATCTTATGTGATGTTATTCCCATGGATGTTTTTCATCTATTGCTGGGTAGACCATGGAAATATGATAGAAATGTGATTCATGATGGGAGGATGAATACCTATACCTTAGAAAGGAATGGGAGGACTCACATGTTGCTTCCAATTAAGGATAAGGAGGTAAAACCAGAAGTAAGTAACACTGTACTTCTCATGAGTGGGAAGGAACTTCTTAACGAGGTTAAGAAGAAAGAAGAACCGCAATTCTTTGTGGTCAGGAAACTGAGGATTGTTCTGACTAGCACAAAGGTAGATGATTTGCCAGAAGCAGTTCAGGAACTGCTAGAGGAGTTCGCTGACATAGTAGTGGACGAATTACCTCGTTCATTGCCACCGATGAGAAGTGTGAGTCGTCATATCGATCTCATACCAAGAGCCAGTTTACCAAACAAAGCTGCGTACAGGTTGACGCCGCAAGAGAATGAAGAGGTTAAGAGGCAAGTCCAGGAGTTGTTGGACAAAGGTTTGGTCAGGGAAAGCTTGAGTCCATGTGTTGTTCCAACAGTACTCAGTCCGAAGAAAGACTGAGGCTGGAGGATGTGTATTGATTCAAGGGCGATTAACAAGATAACCATCAGGTACAGATTTCCATTGCCGAGGATGGATGATCTGATGGATTGCTTGAGTGGAGCAAAATATTTTTCAAAGATTGATTTGAAAAGCGGATATCACCAGATTTGCATGAGAGAATGTGATGAATGGAAGACAGCATTCAAAACCAACGAAGGGTTGTATGAATGGCTTGTTATGCCATTTGGCTAAACAAATGTGCCAAGTACCTTCATGAGGTTGATGAACGAAGTCCTGAAGGATTTCATCGGGAAATTTGTCATCGTATATTTGGATGACATACTGGTTTTCAGTAAAACAGCAGCGGAGCATCTGAAGCATTTGGCTACAGTGATGCAGAAATTGCAGCAGGAGAAGTTGTTGATAAACATGAAGAAGTCCTCATTCATGAAGACAGAGCTCATTTACTTGGGATTTTTTATTTCGGCAAATGAGTTAAGGATGGACCCAGATAAGGTGGAGGTAATAAAAAATTGGCCATCACCAAGGAACATATTTGAGGTGAGAAGTTTTCACGGGTTGGCTAGTTTCTACCGAAAGTTCATTAGAAATTTCAGTGGAATCAGCACAGGGATGATGGATACAGTGAAGAAAAGACATAAATCTTTTCACTGGACTACAGAGGCTGAGAAAAGCTTCAATCTGTTGAAGAAGAAGATCACGGAACAACCAGTTTTGGTGTTGCCGGATTTCTAGAAAACATTTCAGGTAAAATGCGATGCAAGCGGATTTGCAATCGGGGCAGTCTTAAGTCAAGAAGACAAGCCGATAGCATATTTCAGCGAGAAGCTGAATGAAGCAAAATTAAAATAATCCACGTATGATAAGGAGTTCTATGCTATCATACATGCATTAAAGAAATGGAGGCATTACTTGATCCCGAAAGAGTTTGTCTTGTATAGTGATAATCATGCACTGCAGTTTGTGACTCAACAGGAAAAGTTGAATCAGAAACATGTCAAATGGGTTGAGTATATGAAGAATTTCACTTTTGTGATTAAGCATATTTCTGGTACTACTAACAAAGTGGTTGATGCTTTATGCAGGAAATGTTTGTTGTTACAGGAGTTTAGAGTCAAAACGTTGGGTTTTGATGATCTCAGGGACATGTACCCAGATGATCCAGATTTTCAGGAGGCGTATGAAGCAGCTGAGAATCCAGTTCTCAGAGATCGAAGTCAATGAATAGAGTATGTGATCCAGGAAGGATTATTGTTCAGAGGCAATCAACTGTGTATTCTGAAATGCTCCATGAGGGAGAATCTACTGAAGGAGAAACACAGTGGAGGATTAGCAGGACACTTTGGTCATGACAAAACATTCGCGAAGTTGAACGAGTCATATTTTTGGCCGAGAATGCGAGCTGATATCAAGAGATTTGTAGACAGGTGCATAATTTGCCAGCATTCGAAGGGGAGGAAGCAGAATGTGGGTTTTTATTAACCATTGCCAATACCTGAAAGGTCGTGGGATGCGATTAGCATGGATTTTGTATTGGGGTTGCCAAGAACACAAAGAGGTTGTGATTCAGTCTTTGTGGTAGTGGATAGATTTTCCAAGATGGCACATTTTATCCCATGTCAGAAAACCAGTGACATGACTCACATCGCGAACCTGTTTTTCAAAGAAGTCATTTGACTTCACGGCTTACCAAGGAGCATAGTTTCGGACAGAGATACGAAGTTCATAGGGTATTTATGGAGAACCTTATGGAAGAAGCTGGGAACTAACTTGTTATTTAGTTCGGCTTATCATCCTCAGACGGATGGACAGATAGAAGTGGTAAACAGAAGTCTAGGAGATTTGATGAGAAGCTTGGTGACAGAGCACCACAGCAGTTGGGACAATATATTGCCGCAGGCAGAGTTTGCGTATAACGACTCAGTGAACAGGAGTACAGGACAAATTCCATTTCAGATTGTTTATGGCACGCAGCCGAGGGGAATTTCTGAATTGAGGGATTCAGAACAGACTACGACTAGGAGCGCTAGTGCATAAGAATTCGCTGAGGCGATGAAGGAACTTCACAGCCAGGTGAAGGAGCGACTGTTGAAATCAAGCCAAGAGTATAAACGCAGAGCCGATCAGCATAGAAGACAACTTCAATTTGAGGCTGGTGACTTAATTCTGGCACATTTGAGAAAGGAAAGGTTCCCGAGAGGAACGTATAATAAGTTGAAAATGAAGAAAATCGGACCATGCAAGGTCTTGAAGAAAATTGGAGAAAATGCTTATGAGATTGAACTACCCGATGGGATCGGAATTTCTCTGATATTCAATATCTCAGATTTATACCGATACAGAGCTGGGGAAACAGAGACTGGAAGTGATGAACAGTCATAGGTTCAATGGCAAAAGCAGATGCCAGTTGCAGATAAGCCAAAGATGGAGCGGATATTGGATAAACGAGTGGGTAAGAAGACCAAAAGGAAAGAATATTTTGAATATCTGGTCAAGTGGAAGAACCATCCAGTTGAAGATGCCAGCTGGGAAACTGAAGCAGAGATTATGAAGCATGGATATACCGTGCAGGAGCTCATGGACAGGAGCCCGTGAAAGTTTTCAAGCGAGGGAGTATGATGCAGGAGCATCTCTCACGACAAACGAACCAGCGCGGAATGCAAGTGGACAGTTGGACAAGACCAACACAAGTTTTGAAATTGTCTTGAAGACAATGCGCCAACCTTAATTGTGATATTAAAGAGAGGCGTACTTTTATATTGTAATCAAACCTTGAGCATCCCGCTCTCGTCTGAAGTAGATAGAGGCATTTACGTTGAGATGAAATAGGTAGATAGAATTTAATATTAGATTAGACAGTTTTAGGAAGAAAGAGGGAAACGGGATATAGACACCCTCACTGTGCATTGTAAAATAATTATGAGCAATTGAGAAGAAGAGCATGCAGAGAGCTGTGTAAGAACACCCATGTACTGATATTTGAATTAATAGAAGAGTTTGATTCAAATTCATGGTTTTTGTGTCTATTCTCTGTGTATCGATGTTTAATGATAGGCTCATGAATGTTTGTTTCCTGTTATACATTTTCTTATATGTTGTGTATGTGATTTCATTTTGAGTTTGGAATCTGAAGGGAAGAAGGAATGAGTTTCAATTGTTTCTCTATTTGAGCCAGAGAATTCCTGCAAGGAGTGCAGTTGAAGTGTCCGCAAGGAGTGCATTGACAAAGGGTTCAGATAGAGATATATTTTGTTCTCATTCATCTCAAGAGTGCAGTTGAGCACAGGAGCCATGCAAGGAGTGCGCAGGCTGAGTGAAGTTCAGGGTTGTGAACCTGAGCAAGCGTTTTAAGACTGTTGTTGCAGGTGTGCGTAGAGTCAAAGGTTCAACACTTAGAAGCTGTTGAATGTTTGCCGCAAGGAATGCATGCAAGTTTCTCTGAAAGATTCAGAGTTGGGAAAGCTTAGGAAGGGTAAGGCCTTCAAATTCATCGAAGGATAGCACAGAGAAGCTGCGATTTGAAGTCTGTAAGAAGCGTCACAAATTTGAGTGCAGGGGAGGAATTCTGTGGAACAACACTTAGTCAATTCGTAGATTCCTCAAGGGAGGAACGGACGGTCGGTATTCTCCGATAAGAATTCACGAATTTCCGTGAGCCGTTGGATCTCATGGAGGTGCAAGGGAAATACTGCAGGTACTCCCGAGAGGTTTAAAGCTCAAGAGGGGAAGAGTCGTAGATCCAAGTCACGAGGACCGTTGGATTTATGCGTGGATTCGCATATCAGGGTTTTGTAAGTCGAACTCCGTAAACTTGGCAACAGGAATTGCGAAATCGCGACACGCGATATTCCGACAGCTAAGGAACAATGTGGGGCCACAGGAGTCGGTGACGTGGAAAGGTGGCACGCCTTCTCGGGATCTCGCAGCGAGAAGTCCCGAATCATTGACATTAGGATTCGCGATCCCGCAAAGTTCGAAGTCTCGACGAAGTGACGGGGCGTTGAAAAGTCAAAGAAGCGAGCTCATCGGAGTTTCGACATATCATGAGTCAGGATTCGGTAAAGTGAATTGCTCGATATCGCGAGTGGTGAAATTGCGATAGGAGAAGTCCCGACAGGTAAAAGAAAAAGTCAGCGTTGACTTACATTGGGGTTTGGGGATTCGACACACCAGCGCTAGACCATTGACCTCGCGACACCGCAAAGTCCGATCTCCCGATTGTAATAAGGGGATCGCGTGAGAGTTCTGTGGGTGCATATTTTTCGATAGGGAAATAAAATAGCCTTTCAGTTCTTCGGGCCGAGGAAGGAGGAAAGATCCTGTGAGCGAACGTACCTGAAGGGCGCACTGCATCAGCTTCCTGTTAGCACATAGGATGTATAGGGGTTAAAATTGTTTAAGCTTCAAGGTTTTGAGTCATGTCTTATGTCAATAAATCATGTTTTGATTGTCTCTAAAGTCATGAAAGTTGATTAGAGTCCATTTAGGAAGGTCTGGTGTCATGATAGTGGTTATCATCATTAGCAAAAAGGGAAAGTGTCGGTCATAAATTTTGGTTTAAAGGTATACAAAGGGTTTTCATGTCATATCTAACTGTTTGGAGGTCAAGTCATGTGTCAATTTAGCTTGATGCACACACTCCTAAATGTTTGTAGCGAATCACGAAAAGTACATCATGCACTAATCACATACCATCATGTTTTGGAAACGTGGCAATTGGTATTTTATTGTTTTCAATGCCATCTATTCATCACCTTTTCTTTAAGTTGGTTTTGGAAGGAGGTTTATCATTTTGTAAAAAGCGCGTTGCAAACTGGTTTAAATTGTGGTGCTATGAATTTCCTGTAGTAGTTTAAGGCAGATCAAAGGTTTCCAGGAACTGACAATTTGGTTTATGCAACAATGACTGAGCTTCATATATACTAGGTACCATAATTAAATGTTCAAATTGCATTGCTTGAAGATCGATTACCATCAAACCCTAATTGTTGCCAATTTTCTGCTCGTTGCAAACTGTTTCATATCATTTGCGCTACAAACTTATTTTACTTGGTCAACTTCTACAGTCCTTGTATCTTAAGCTTTTATATAGATCCAAGTTTCTTGTTTTCCTACCAAAAATATCAATTGTAGTCGTTTCTTACAACCATGACCCTATCTGCTGCAAATTCTTTTTATTGCTACTGACTGTATTCATTGCATGCGCTGCAAATTGAATGCGCTACAAACCCTCTGTTTCTCATTTGATAAAACCCTCATTGAATGTATTTTAACTCAAGTTTGAAGTATCATCTCTTTCAAATCATTTTCCTTTCAGACTTGTGATTTTTCAAACCTCTTTGACTAAAACCCTAGTCTAAAATCTATTTGTTGCAAACTTCATTTGTGCACTGCAAATTGAGAAATCGCGCAGCAAATTCTTTGTTTTACATAGTTGCCTCAAATTTTTTCCTGTTTGAAGTCTCATCTAGTTTAGGGTTATCATTTTCTCCTCTCATTTCCTAGTTGCAATCTTTTTCATTCCTGCAATGTTGCTTTTGCGTGAATACTTTTATCAACAAACCCTAAACCGTGAAAAATCAAACCATAAACCCTAAATTTACTAGTTTGCATCATATACTCTGGTAGCAACTGTTATCAGAAGGGGAAGGGTTTTAAATCAGCTATCATGGATAGTCAACAAGGTAAGAAGGTTCATAAAGGACAAGAAATTGTCAAGGTTGAGCCCCATGACCTACAACTAATAAACTCAGACCCATTTTTCAGAGAAGCATTCCAGAGAGTGGGTTGCCTGGTTTTTTGTGAGAAAATGCAAAGCGGACATCTCGAGGTTGCCAAGCAGTTTGCACTGAATTTCAGTGGGAAAAAGACTAAAGTGGGAGCATTGGAGTTTGAAGTTTCAGAGCAGTCTATTTCTAAAACCATAAAGATACATGTTCATGGAGAAACATGGTGTAAGGCCATGTCCTTGAATTCTACATTTTCTAAGGAGTTCCTAAAACCTGAATAGAAAGGATATAACCTATCCAAGGGGGTGCCAAGAAATCATATGTTGGAGTATTTTGACAAAATGCTCAGAGTCATTCAAAGATATTTTACTTGTGAAGGTAGGTTCAATATGGTCTATCAATACCATATTAGATTGTTACTGCACTTTACTGGGAAAAAGTCCTTGAACCTACCCTTTTGTCTATTTAGAAGCATTGGGAAGATGGCAGATAGTGTTTAAGATAAATCTAAGCAGGTGGATACCAGTGTTTTTCATTCTGGTCTGATCAAAATGTTAGTTTTAGAAGAATTGAAAAAGACCAATAATGATTGAGATACTTTCCTAGCTGCATCGGGATTTCAACCAAATGTTGTTCATACACTACAGTCAAAGAGACAAACACCTATTCATGTTGAGAATATTGTGCACTCAGAGTCAAGTAAAAAGAGGAAGATGACCAAAAGGGATAATTCCATTCGGTATACTGATAAGACAGTTGAAGGTCCTTCACAACCTCCTGATGAAGACACTTCCCCCGTGGCAAAGCCTGCACCTATGGGGACATCCTCTAGTAAAGAAAGGAGTCTGAAGGGAAAGAAGCTTGTATTTTCTTCACCTGTTGTTGTAGAAGTTGTCAATCCTAGAAGACCTTTCACTAGATCAACAATAAAGAAACGTGTCTCTATATAAGAAGGTACATCCAAAGCATCAGCTCAGCCAACAGAAAAAAAACTAAGCCTCTTAAAAAGCCAATATAAATCATTGAGATCAAGTCTCCTTATTATGATAGGGATCCCACTTTTAAGAGGCTCGGGAAGTAGCTGAAATAGGCAAGGGATGAGAATGAACAATTGAAGAAGGAAAATCTACATGGCAAGATTCAACTTAAGAGAACTATAGATATGGGTGAAAAAACATTGGGTTAAGAGATCCATATCTCTGTGTAGGAAAATGAAGAATGTGTACAAGCTAAATAGAGCCCATCAAGCCAAAAAAGGAAGTTGAAGGAGGAAGTGTAGAAGTTTAAAGAACAAAATGCAAAACAGAAACTGGACATGTTGTCATGAGTGGCCACTAAGAGAAGAAGACGAGGCATCATTTCTGCATTAACATAAACATTTTGCCATGATTTTTTTTATTTGCAGGCTTATATCCCTTAGGAACGACTTCATCTTAAGATGTTATTATCATACTCATAGGCCTTTTTGCAAGTTACTTTATGATTTAGAAGGTCGTAGCAAGTTGTAAAAAGTATTGAAGGTTTTTTGTATAATTTTGATATTAGATGACAAGTTTTGAGGGAAAAGTGACACCTACAAGAAAGTTCGCAGCACAAGCAATTAAAGGCATTGCAAACTGTTTAATTTGAGACAGTTTGCAGTGCACTGGCTGCAAACCCGATAATTACATGGATTTTGAGCTGCAGAAGGTTGTCAGCTGTCATATAAGATTTGAATAGATCCTCAAGAATCAGTTGGACATAAAGGGACACCTTCCCCTAGGATATAGCTTCAGTTAATATACATGCAACGAGTTGGATGCAATTGCATTCAATGTTGTCAACAACTTCCTGGAATATAGCATTTTGTTAGATTTTTTGTTGATTGCTCATTACCATGCCTCTCAAAGTCGCAGGATCCTACGTAGGAGCTAATTGGCGAGTTCTAGGAGGATTTTTTAATGTAATTTTCTATTTAAAGTGTAATGTAACTCCATTAGAGAGCCAAATGGTTGTAGACTGGGACTCACATCTTTACTCTCAGTTGTAAAAGGTTTCCAAACTGTATGTACTCAGACTTAAGAATATTGAGCATTTAATGATTAGTTTCTTCTGTTTACTATATTTTGTGTTTCATCTTTGCTTTGATGCTTGCTATTGATGAAGGATTCATCTTGGTACTTTTTCCTGATGCAGTGAAATATTTACTGTGTTTTTATTGGTGCAAGTGTTGTTGAAGCAATTTATATTGTTGATTGTGTTTCAAAATTACCCGATGTAACCTGATGCATGTATTCTACATTTTCTGCTAAGTCTTCCATCCTTCCATTTATATCTTAAACACTGATATGAGACTATTCAAGCCTTTCTTGCTAATATATATTTTTTGGAAGTTTTGTGTTGATGTTTAAACTGAGTTCCTCACCCATTCACTACATTTTGAAATAAACTCTTATCTCTACAAACCTACAAGTTTTTCTGATGGGTATTAGGCTCACACCTATAGCAGTCTAGGTGAGACTTCTAGTACTAACACTTCCCCTAGTTCCCCCATGCGCGTAGAGTGATTTAGTTGTCTGATTCCATTGTCATTACTCCTTTATCATGCAATAAGATCTTGATCGATGTGTAAAGTGATCTAATGTACCTTCCTTTTGGTCCCTTAAAAAAATCCTGCTCTGCAGTACTGTAAGACTTCACAGTATTAACTGCAAACTCAGTAATAAATCCTGCAACAACACTGTCTTACCAGAAATCCACAGCATGCATGAATTTATTATTGACTCTCTATATCTACACAATATTCTTAGTAGTCCATTCTACTGATATTATCCGATTAGTTGGATGGGTATCCTTCAACCTCAATATCCACTCGTGTAGAAACTCTCGAAAATAATAGAAAAATACCTCATGTAAATCAGTAAACACATATCTCTGCAAATACTAGCCCAGTGTATACCTGGAGCTTCTATTGTCCTTCTGCATGAACTCGAGCTCTTTTGTTTCCAACCATCTTTCAATCTCATTCTTAGTTGGATTCCATCGCCTAAACATCCCCTTTTACCTATATCCTTCTCATCAAATCCCCTCCAATCTCATATTTTGAGTTCCAACCGACAACAGAACCATTTGTTGGATGTATGGGCTGACTCGGGTTCTACCTTGTTTCTCCAAAAAAACCCTAGAAACCATCACCCCTTCTGGAGACCAAAAGGAAACACTGCGCACAAAGTGCACAATGTAGTCTCACCCGAGATGGCTTATTGGTGATTACATGTCCCAGATGTCTGCAATCGTGGAATGGATGAGGCTCATGGGGATGTTAGACATACTTTATACTTTCCACTTTACTTCAATATTCCTCAGATCTACCATTCTCTAATCATATTCATTCATTAACATTCATTCTGCAATAAAATAATATAGTTGATCTAGTGCGTGTTGTGTTCTAACTCTAATAGATTCATTCATTCATTCATCATAAACCATTGCAACGCATAAAAAAAAAATTCCACACAATGACACAATATTTTACCGTGTTTCACCCCCCCTAGGCTACGTCCACAAAGATCTGGCATTATATGCTTCTTTATCCATCTTCATCAATTCCTTGTGCTGCACGCATTACTTCAGAAACTAGTGAGGCTGACCAGTGTCGCACTAAGCTCCACATCTTGCGACCTAACCCTCAGATACAATTCACGACTCTATCTCCAAACTGACTCAGTATTTATCTCTAAAATTTTCTATCCAAAAACTTGCTACCAAAAATATGATGCCTCTTATCTTCCTCATACAACACATATTTATACTACAAAATGGGTAAAAACCCTTTACATCAAAGACCAAAATCCTAACCCTAAGTGGATTAGGTTTGTCCACATTATAACCTCCTATGTGTGATTATTCCACAATCCAACAATTTCCTAGTCATGATGTCCTTCTTTCTGTCTTTTACTTTCCTCTTCCTTGCACTTCTTTTCCTTATCTTCTAGTACGTCCTCCTTTTCTGGTCCTTTTCTCAATTGCTTCCTTGATTTGTGCGTTGTTCCCAAAATAGCCTACGCCAACACCGATGTTCATAGGCAAGACCCTAGTTGGGTGTTTTTCATCAAGGAGATTAATATGGATTCATTGTCCAGGTGGATGGAGCTTAATTAGGCACCATTGTTAGGATATTGGCTCGTTTTTCATATTTTGGTGCACGATTTGTTGTGTTTTATCTTCCAGTCTGAGGACGATTGCATAAACAATTTAGGGTAGGGATGGAGCTGGGGTCTATCAAGATTAGTTATACAAAAATGATATGTCAATTTTGACCTCGCTAGGGACCCTATAACCACCATCTAGGTATGGTCCATCTTACCCGAGCTTCCCCTGGTGTTCTGGAACAAAGATTCCCTTGAAGCGATCAGGAATAAGATAGGGAAATTCGTAAGGCTAGAGATGAATTGGGATATTAAAGATGATAGGCAGTGGGACTAGATACATATTGAATAAGACCTCATAGATGGACTGATGAGGGATATGGATTTGGTTTTTGGTGATTATAAATGGAATAAAAAAATAGACTATTGGAGGTTGCCATTTCAGTGATATGCTTATCATGAGGTAGGCCACTTGCAAGCTCAGTGTAAAAGATCCTTTTTTATTATGAAGTGTTGTAAGAAAGTGTGGGTGAAAAATGCCAAGATTGAGCAGAATGAAGGTAGGAACACAATATACACTCAGGAGGATGTTATCCCCTGTCCCTTCCTCAATTGTGATTCCCCCTCCCACTATTTCTCTCTCAATAGAAGGTGATAAGGGTTTGGTATCCCCTTTACCTTTGGATGGAACCCTAGATCATCCAAATCTGGTTGATACCCCTGGTTCCTCCCCCTTAGTTTTCCCTACATCGATCAGGCCATATGGGGGTTGTTTTTCTATAAGTGATATGGACAATTTGGAGGTCGAAAATGATCCTTCCTCTTGGGAGAAGAGGAAGCCTTAAATATAAAAAAAGGGTATGCCCTTAGGCCTCGAGCTAAACAAAAATAGGACTCCTCCTCATTTGTAGGTTTATCCCTAGACCCTATACAACCCAACCCATAGGAAGGAAGTCTCACCTTATAAGAGCACAACAAAAATATATTCAGGATATCAGGAAAGGAAAATAATCCACCATTACTAGGGTCCTTGGAGCAGGGAAATCCCTCAAGAATCTATCCTAATGATAGTATTTTCCTTCAATGTGAACGGGGTCAGGCGTGTCTAGAAGCAACTTATACCCCTCAAAAGACTCATTTCGAGTCTTAAATTGGAAGTAATTTTAATTCAGGAGATAATGTATGAAGGTTTTAGAGCCAGATCAGTTTTGGAGCCTTGGCTGAAAAGGTGGTATTTTTGTTATGTGGATGCAGTTGGTCAGTTTGGAAGTTTAATCATGGGGTGGAGCCCTACATGTACAATGCTCTCCTTGATTTCGTTCAACTCAACTATCTCGGTGAAGCTGGAGGTTAAAGACCTCAGAATTATCCTTAATGTTTTAAATGTTTACGGGCCTTATACTAATATAATCCCTTTTTGGGAAAATCTGTTTGTTTTTTGGGCTCTGGATGATTCTCATATTCTTCTAGGTGGTGATATGAATCTCACTTTATCCCTAAGAGAAGTTTGGGGGGCTAGTACCCAGTAGGATCTGTGGAGCAGTTTCTTCTCGACTTATTTCGAGAAGCACCACCTAATTGTCATTGAAACAGTGAAGTTAGTTCCTACCTGGAGAAAAAAATGTACTAATGAGAATGCGATATCCAAAACATTAGACACATTTTTGGTTTCAAAGACAATGATGAATAGTGGGTTTTTTATGTTTGTAGCATTGGACAGGTATTTCCGCACAGGTCTAAGTGTCTAGATGTGTGGAAGTCATCCAAAGCCTTCTACCTTGAGACTTTACTTTAATTAAAGGAATTATTAAAGTAAAGTGTTTTTGTTAGTGGGTTGAGTTTTATATAAAGAAATTATATAATTAACATTAGTGAATTAAATAATAGCCATTTATCTCAAGTTAGGTGAGAAGTAAATTCATCCTTCAATCAATTTAGAGATTAGGGTTAGGTCATAACTCAATCTATAAAATCAAGGCAAGGGTGAAGGAGAAGACACTTTTACATGATACATCAATACCGAGCAATGAAGGACTTTTTATTAGAGGATCGGGTCATGAACGGATGTGATTCAAGGAGATCTTGGATATGTGGAGAAGGACTTCCAACTAAATATCAGGTCAAGGAGAAGAGAGAACAAAGGCAGTCACAAGTGTGTTTCAGTAGATTGAAGCCACAACAACAGGGTCGTGCCATACAGTCTTTGAGTGTGTGTATGCAGGTTTTAGTGGAGACAAGCGTGTATACACATGATTGCTTAAGGAAAGGTGTGTACATCTTGGGAAATGCCAAAATCCAAGGTTGTACAGTAGATCAAGAGTTTCTAGAGTTTGCAGGTACTGCCTAAAGGTTTCTATATTTCTCTGTGGGCAATTTTCCCAAGTACGAGGGCCCTTGTAAGCTTTGAATTTATTTACTGCTTGTACAATTTTATTTCTTGGGAGCATTGTACTCCCTCATCCACATCGTCCTTTATGTGCCAATTTGCATATAATATATCTAGAGTCAAAGCAGCAATGAAGCGATAGCTAAAATATTATAAATTCACGAGTCAAGCAAAGCTGAAAAAAGGTTGAGGAAAAGAGCACTCTATTTTATAAGAATACTGCTTTGAGTACTCTTTCCAATGATCACTTAGATCAACTATAGGCATATGAATCATCCCGTCATTCAATTCTGGAAAAGGAGTAGACTTGGAGACTAAAGAGTAGAGCCATATGGAACAAAGAGAGTGATAATAATACTAAATTTTTCCATCAACTTGCACACTTACGAAAAAATATGAACATGGTATGGGAAATCAAAATAGCAGATGATTCTATGGCGTGCTCCTTTAAGGACAAGGCAAAAGATGGACTCTGCTATTTCAAATCCCTCTTTCCGAACTGAGGAGGTTTCCATATCCAGAAGATTATGGAAGTAATATCCAAGTCCCCCACTGTTTTTACAAAAGAAATGAATCATTCAATGGTCGAAGAGGTGTTGGACCCCAAAATTCAAGCAACTCTTTTTTCTATGTAAAAAGGGAAGAGCCAAGTGCTCGATAATATCACTGTGGAATTTTTTATTGGCTTTTACGACCTAATCAAAGAGGAATTTTTAAAGGTAATCAGGGAGTCTCAAAGGTCTAGGAAATTTTTGGGCTCTCTTAACGCTACCTTCATCACTCTAATCCCAAAAAACAAGATGGTACTTCCTTGGGGGATTATCGACCGATATCGTGTTGTAACGTGATTTACAAAATTGTGGCATGAATGGTAGCCATGAGATTAAAACCTATTTTGAGCGAGGTCATCTCAGAAGAACAATTTGACTTCCTCCATCGAAGACAAATTCATGATGCAACGACACTTGCTCAAGAGAACCTTCACTCGGTCAAACAAACTAAACAAGTTATTGCAATCCTTAAGCTAGATTTATCCAAAGATTATGATAGGGTAAGCTGGACCTTCCTCCAGTTAGTATTGATGAAAATGGGAATGGAGTTATTTTTCATGAACTGGATAATGGGTTCTGTCCATTCGGTTTCATTTGCGGTGCTCATCAATGAAGCCCCTTCCAGGTTCTTCAAAGCTACACATGGAATCAGACATGGTTGTCCATTATCCCCTTTTCTATTTATCACAATGGAGAAAGTGCTGAGTAAATTGATGATCCATGCTAGGGGAAGAGGAATCCTCAAGGGTCTAATAATGTCTGGTCATGAAACCATTTCTCATTTGTAGATGATGTGCTTTGCTTTGCATAAGGATCCATGAGGGACCTCAACTCTCTACAAGAAGTATTGGACCTTTATTGTAAAGCCACTGGCATGGAAATAAATGTCGAAAAATATTGTTTAATCCATCATTGCTTGCATGATATCTCTTCTTACTAGTTAGATAATCTTCTCCCTTTTCCCCATAAGTATTTGGAGGCTGGTTTTAAGTATCTAGTATTTTTATTTAGATTGGATAATTATAGATTTGTAGATTGGTTGTGGTCGGTTAAAAAAGTTGAGGCACGTGTGTCGCTCTGGATTAAGAAGTTGCTCTCAAGGGGAGGAAGATTAGTGTTTCTCAAATCCGTGTTGGAGAGTATTCATGTCTACTGGACTTTGATTGCTACAGTGCCTAAAGGCATTTTGGCCAAAGTAAGGAAGGTAAGTTTTTAGTACTTATGGCCAGGGTCCCGCAAGACTAGAGGCATTCCCCTGGTAAATTGGAAATGGGTGGTAGACCCCAAAGGGCTGGGGGGATGGGGGATAAAAAATATTTTCATTTTCTCTCAGTCTCTCCCAACCAAAAGTATGTGGAGACTTACTCATAATGTCTCCTTATGGGAGAGGGTTATGAAAACAAAGCATATGCAGGGTCTGTCCATTGAATATTGGTATAGGCAACCGAGAAAGTATTCAAAAGGATCTATAGTCTAGAAAATATTTAGTGTCTATTTTTCCACTTGTGGGGCAATGGACTGTCTGGAGGATTGGCAATGGAAGAAAGGTCAAAGTAGGTGAATACCCTTGGATGGGGAAAGAAAATGATTTCTAGCTTTTAAATTCCCTCCTTCGGGCTATTCGCTCAGTTGGTATCTTCTCTTTGGAAGATGCTAAAGCACAAACGCCCCAAGCCAGGGGTAGGCAGGGATGGAAACCAATGGAATTTCTAGGGCTGGAAGGCACATAAGCCAATGAATGTAATCATTATGTAGGTAATTTAGTCTCAAATTTTATAAGGTTGTAGGAGGAGGAGGAGGAGGAGGATGTCCTCTATTGGTCCAAGAACTCTAGCATAGTGGAATTTACTACTAAATTAGGATAGCAGGATTGTATGGAGGCACAAATTTTTGGTGAAAAAAAATGGTGGTGGAGCATCTTATGGAAGCTCAATGCCCCCCTGAAAAGAAAAATTACTTTGTGGCTAGAGATAGATAACAAGCTATTGACTTGGGACAATGGAATCAAAAGAGGATGGGTCGACCCTAATTGGTGTGCGTTGTGTAAAAACAATGGGAAATCTTCTTCTCACATTTTTATTTGGTGTCCTAATGCAGTGCAAGTTTTGAGGATTGTGAAGAAAGAATTCAAGCCAAATACATCCTGGGAAAAAGATAAGTTGGAGGATTGCCTTAAGGATTGGCCTGTAGAAAAATCAATAAAGAAGTTCAAAGGTTTCCCATGCATTATGGTACTTGGTTTATGGTGGGTGTGCAACTCAATCATTTTCATGAATTAGGATATTACTTCTGAAGTAATAACTAGTCTTATTATCAAGATTACCAAGGAATTTATAGTTAAGCCAAAATAAATTAAATAGAGGCTCTTGATTATGCATGAGCTGGATTTTAAAATCCCATGGGGGTTTTTTCACAGAGCCAGTCAAGGGCACCCTCCAGTTTGTGAGGTAGGATTCATGCTCTTACTCAATCAGAATCGTTATGTTTATATTAGGTATGCCCCAGGGAGGGTGTCGAACAACAAAGCTGAATTTATCGCTCTACGGACCTTGTTGGAGGTTGCAATGCAAAAAGGGGTAAGGAAGCTACAGGTGTTGGGTGATTGCACGTTGGTCACCTTGTCCCTTTGATCCATGACATCATGTTTTGACTTCAATATTTTGAATGACTCTCTTTTAGACATATCTATAGGGAGCTTAATGGTAAAGATGATGAACTATCGAAAGAATATTTGTCTCTTTCGATTGGGGCTCTTGGTTTCTATGAATTTAAAAACGGGGAGGAGACTAAGGCTATGGAATTTTGTTTTTAATATGTTGAAAATAGCTTTGCTAGACTATATTTTCTTGATGATAAGTTGTAAGCAACTAGTTTAAATCTTGGACGAGGTTCTTGGATGTATCACGTCTTTTTGATAAATGGTAATTTTTGAGTAGTTATTGACGTATGTTTTTTGCAGAAAGTAAGGATGATAAATGTATGTATAGGAAGAGTCTTTTAGTTGATGAAAGACGTACTGGGAAGTCAAGAATAGTCTCCTTTGGGGGACAATAACATGTATATTCATACCTTATGAATATAAAGATTTTTTTCTAGGGAAAAAAAAGATTGTTTGACATACCATGTAGATTTATAAATGCGTGAAACGAAGACCTATATGAAATTAAAATAAAAAAGATATAAATTGGGAGTAAGCTAACGACGCTACCTTTTGGAGCCCGATGGGACGTCTCGGGCACCAGGCACCAAAAGGTAGAACACCCAACCATCCCTCATACCCTCCGCCGCCCAGCGCCTCTTTTCGCTCCTCCGCCGCCCAGCCCCCCGTTCCACCGCCCAACGCCCCGTTTCGCCCGACTTGGTAACGACATGAAATTTAAATTTGAATTTAGGCGGGGTTAAAATTTGAATGGAGAGACGGGATTCCTCAACTTGCATTTTTCATCTCGCATCTTGTGTCGCAGGTTCGGCAGTCATTCATTCAAAGGGTTTTAACGAATTCGTTGTAATTCAGAGATTTCTCTATCTGTGTGAGCACATCTTGTATCAATCGATGGCGGCGAGGGCAGCAGTAGGTATGCGGTGGATGGAAATTGCTCCATCGAAGCGATTATTATGTTCACAGAGTCGGCGGAACGCTTTGAGCGGAAGGCGGCTAGATACAATTGAAGAGGAACGCACTCTGAGCAACGAGGAGCTCGTGGCCGGCCTTCATTCTGCTTTTGATAACGTCTGCAACCTCGGGACGTTAATGGAGGGTAAGGATGGAAAGGATACACGGGGAGGGCTTCAATTTTCTCATTAAATCTCGATCTTTTGGTTTTAGCCTTGTAAATTACTCGAAGCTGAGACAGATCTGTACAATATATGTATCCATTACCAGAGAATTTATGTAATATATTCGTAATACGATGTATTTTGCAAAATTGTTTGGAAATCAGGTTTTCAATCTTTTCCCCATTTTAATGAGTCTTTGGACAGGCAAATCATTTGTGAAAATAACGATGACTTCTGAGAATTGATCCCGAATCCAAAATGAGTTTGATTACAAGGATCCAAAGAAGCGATCCTTCGCAAGGATCGACAGTAAATATTTATGTTAGGGATTTCTTGGCTGGATGCAATTGAGTGGCTCAAGTTCGATTCTCGCGCTTAACGTTTCTCACTCTCTTTCACCTGGGAATCGTATTTTACAAAGAAATATTTAAATATTTTGTAAATGGATTACATATGCTCCTGTTTTTCTATACCATTTTGGGCAGCCAAAAAATCGCCCATCCAGGGGAAGCTTTTCTCAGCGTAGTTCTGAACCTATTTAGACCAAACATTTCCAGCAGGCAAT
>JASDQU010211843.1:0-18693 GCA_032191745.1 Picea mariana | reverse complement strand
TACAATGGTATTGTTTCTTCCAGATTCATCTTTGATCCTCTCCCACTATGTGGATGAATATTCTTATTTGGATCCACATGATAGGTGTCAGTATTGGGAGCATCATTTTCAGTTGGTTATTGGGTGTCGATATCTTCCGTGTGGAGTTCACATGAGCACTTGGACATGTGACCCTAGTTTACAATGGCGGTTGGACTACTTCATCATGATGACTTTCCTTTCTACATGGGACTTTGGTTCTTCAGTGTTCTTCAACATTATGGTCCACAAGTATCCATGGGACCCTGGTATGTGGTTGTACATAGAGCATTGAGGACAACGCTTTCACAAGGGGGATGGAATGTAAGGTAGCTAGAGAGGTAGTGGAGGGGCCCAAAGGGCCCATAGTGATAATAGTGGAGACCATTCAATGTAAGGTGGACTATGTCCACTATATTATTAAATAAGGCCCACTATGGTAGTTAGATATAATAAATGTAAGAGGACTTCTTAGAAGGTTCTACTTCTAGAAGATTCCTCCTCTAGAATGTTTTTAGGTGATGGTAGCACTATATAAAGGGGTTCAAGCAATGTAATGAGACATGAAGAGAAGTGTTTGGAGCGATAGCTCAATAGGAGGAAGCCCCCTCGAAGAGGCAAGTGAACAAGAGAGGATCCCTTCCATAATAGGATCCATTGTATGGTGTTGCCCTACCTCAAGGGTTTTCTTCTAATAAAGTGTGGTTTCTTCTATCTTGCTTTGTGGATTTAGTATTTGTGGTTATTATATTGGTAGATCTATTTAGGTTCTTAACAGTGAGATTCATGCATAGTATTGTGAGTGTAAGTAACTGAGCAAACATGTTAAAACACTTTTTCAAGAGAGTGATTGGTTCAAGAATAAGAGTCGTCTATAAACTATTGCTTCTCACGTAGACCACATTTGCTTGGTTTGAGGAGATACTCTCTAAGAGGAGGTACCTCCATCATTGTAGCTTATAGATTCAAATATATGATGGATGATTTTTTGAGGCATTGTATGGTTAAATCAATAAAGAAAAATGAAAACTCTTTGGCTACAATACTCTAATTGAGACTCGGGCCAAAAGAGACTGAGTTTTGGAGTTCTCCTTGGAAATCAACAGGAAATATATCAAGTATTTAGGTTTTGCAATATTTCTCTCACCCCTTTGTATAGTGGATTGGAAATCAATGCTTTCCAAATTCAAGATGAAAATGGAGGCCTTAGGATGGCAGTGGCTCAACCCACCCAGAAGGTTAGTATTAGTAAAGTCAATATTTTTCTCTATTTTAATTTATTTGTTGTATTCCCTCTTATCCCCTACATGATTTATTCAAGTACTCACCAAGTCTATTTGTAAATTCTTCTGTAAGGGATGAAAAATAGAAAAGAAATGTTTCCATTTGATAAAAATTAAAATCACTAGAGCCCCTTTCAATGTTCTCTAAGCCTCCATTATCACTACACAACTCTTTCCAATCCAAGAATCTCCTTATGAATCCTTGATCTAAATTATATCGAGAAAAAAGTAATGAAAGGTGGAATTACCCAAAGTTATTGTAGAGGGACCAATGAAACCCACATTCTATTAATGGATGAAATAGAAAATCATTGCAATATGCATAGACATACAAATTTCCTAAAATGGTGGTAGCTTACCTTTGAAGAGAGGTGTTGGCTACACTCATTCGCAAAAATCCCATTACAATATGTTGAAACTACTTTTTAACATAAATTACAAAAATATAAGAGGAAAAACCTTAAAGATAAAAAACTGCAAGCCTAAGAGATGAGGTGGAAAAAGGAATGTGGGCCATAATGAGCCTACTAGATATGCCAACTGCTGTGGGATAAAACGTTCACATACAAAAACCATTTTGGGAATTTCTTGGACCATTAAAATTCCATGCATTGTGTGTTTTAAAGGTCTCACAATTAAAAAATTGAAGTCGTGTCAACTACATAAAACACACGGAAAATTCCTAAAAAATGCACTTGAAGTTCATAACTCACAAAACTATAGTGGAACTGCTAATATGTAGACTACAAATGTGAATATGTAGAACCATTCTAAGTTAGAGGAAATTGTGGGTGGTCACTAGGATCCCTGTAGATCGTTCATCCCCCTTAGGAAGCAATATTCCTCATAGCATCAATTTCTTCCATTATATTATGAAACTTCATCTAAATATCACACACAATGAGCCATTTTCCCTGTTGAAGGAAATTCCCTACTTTGAGAACTCGATAGAGTTGTATGTTGTTTTGATGCATACCCTTCATCTTGGTGTCCATGACTCACTCAAATGTAGCCTATTTAATGTAGTCAAGGTTGATTTATGTAGGGGTCAAGTGCACACCCACCTCTGAGGTGTCCAATAGATGTGGAACATATGAATGAAGCAAGGTGTAAACCAAGGAAAGGTAGATTACTCAATTCAAAAACATTTTCACCCACAACCTCAGTGATGGTTTAAGGTCCATAATGGAGTTTTCTATTATTACGATGGTGCATGGGAGGCACTTCTTTAACAAGTGCAACATAATTTATCACCAATGTAAAAATTGCATAAAAGTCGACTTTGATCATGTAGATACTTGTACTAGGAATCAAATTTCTATAAAATGTCGTGAACTTGTTGTTGGATTTGTTGGATCCATTCAAAAAATTTGGCCAGTCTATCTACCTCAATTTGAGCACTTGATAAATCTTCATGTGTACATACAATGGACAAAGCTACATCAATTAGGGTGGGTGGAACCCCAAGCATGCCTGAAAATAGATATGGTCAATATAGTTATTAAGGGTTCTATTGTAGCTATGTTGGATATAAGGAATATTATCATGCCATGTATGTGGATGATTGGAGTTGAAAATTATTAGGTTATACATAATCATCACTTTTACTATCACCATTTCTGCATTGGATTGGACGAAAGGTAGTGGATTTAGTTATCTTAGTGTCCACCATTGACCATAGACTAGACCAAAAAATTATGTGGGAACCTACTATCCTTATCTGAAATAATGGTCCATGGTAGTCCAAAATTAACCCAATTATCCTTGAAGAATATATTAGTAGTTGTTTCTAGTGTGATTTTCTTCTTGTAGTTTCCAAATGGTCATATTAGAGAACTACAACTACCACAAATACACAACCTTTACCATCCTTGGTTGAAGATAGGCCACACATATAATCCATTGAGACCAACCCTTAGATATTGTCTAGGCTAGGCATAGGAGTATAGAACCCTTGCTTCTTATTGGTAGTTCATTTATGGTATAGGTGCAATTTGATATACCTATTGATGACCTCTCAAAGATTTTTCTATCATTGTCTTCTCGACATTGAAGTTCTCTACCACCCCAATATAATGTACCTACCAAATCAACATCTCAAAGTCTCTTGAAGAAACATAGAGATGGCCTAGGTGGTATATAATTCATTCTAGAGAGGAAAGTATGAAACTTGTTTAATTTCACTTAATTTTCAATATGTAGAAGCGAAGTCAAGGACATTCTAAAACAATTGGGGCTATCCTAAAGTTTGGAGTCCACTAAAGTTAAGCACTATGATTAGCACCACAATAATAAGTCAACTGAGATGGTGTGAAACTTCATTTGTGCTATCCTTATTGAAATTAATGTTCAAGTGGAATTGATGTAGGTATGTATACCACTTAGGATGGAATTCATTTTGTAACTTTATTCATGTGTCCATGAATTATAGGGGCTTGCGATTAGTGTGGATGACCATCTCCTTTCCCAAAATATAATGCTTCCATTGTCAACATGCCTACATAGTGAAGTGCATATCCTTCTCATAGGTTAGGTATGTATGAACGGGCCACCAGGAAGTGTGCCCCACTTCCTTGGAAAATCATGATCAGGGGGTTCTCCTTAATTAGTATTTTAGTTAGTGTTGCAATTGGTTTCATCTATTTCTATTGTAGATGATAGTTTGCTTCAACACTTTCCACTGCAAGCATTTAGTGCACTTTAGCAATTGTTGTTGTAAGAATTTAGTTAGTTTCTACAACTTTTATTGTAATCAACTAATAACGAGAAGGAAAAACTCACATCTCTTATAGAAGGCGCTACTGTCTCACTCAATAAACATGATGGTTATTTTAAGTTCTAATTCTTCTTCTCCATTTTCGTGTATACTCTATTTTCTCTGCTCCACACCATCTAATTTTTTATTCTTCAGTGCACATTTAGTTTTTTGTGTGTGATTTTTAGATATGTATTGCAGATCAATTGCTATTAGAGCATGGATATTGACACACTATTTCTCAACATTAGGAAGTATATAGGAAACCATCTAACAATTAAAATATGTTTCTTCTGTGTTTGTGTCCCAACTTGCAACGCTAATCACAAGGGTTCCATATGCCCTCCGTAGAATTTCTCTGCATTCCCTTCTCAAGGTGTTCCTATATGCCCTTCTTAGGGATTTTCCAGCAATCCCTTCTCGGGGATTTCCATTCCACCCAATCACTGGGTCTAAGTATTCCCTTCTTCGGGATTTTCCAGTGGGTTCCATACGCCCTTCTTAGGGATTGTCCAGTGCACCTTTATTAGGGATTTCCAGTTCACCCTCTTCTTAGAATTTAAATGCGCCCTCTACCTAGAGTTCTTAGTGCACCCTCTTTTTAACATTTTTAGCATGCCCTCATTCCAAGTTTCGGTGTGCCCCAAAAATTTTAGACTATGCATATAACATCTAGGAGTTGTCTCTTCAAGTTGTGTTAGTCGATGGATGAAAATAATGTTGTTACGTAAGGACAAATCCACAGAGGAGTCAATATCCAATATATTCACACCAAATCAGTATTTATCTCTGGCTCTACATGAGTTGCTTTGTATGTAGCAACACTGAGATCCCATACCCATGTATCTCGATACACGCTTTCAATTTCCTAAGTTTTCAGGCCAAATGAATGGAGAGATTGTCTTCTCTTGGCTCCATAGTATTTCCACCTACTTCAAGACTTGTCATGAGATGGCCAAAGAAATGAAACATCATATCACAAGCCTGTAGTTGGAGGGAATTATGCTGGATTGGCAGGATACTCATCTAGAGAATTGTTGTTTGGTTATCAACATCAGTGAACCTGCAACTACAATGCCTTCAAACATCACATAATGGGATGGATTTTTCCAGGAACTCAGAGACCACTTCTATCCCTCGGAATATCGACAGAACCTCCTAGAAAAATGGTTGCATCTCTGAAAACTTTCCAATCAATTAGTACATATATACATAGATGTATTTTTAAGTAGAGAATCCAACTACACATTTCATATCCAAAAGAGGTACTGATTGTCAAATTTAATTATGGTTTATTAAAATTTTTCCATCATGAAGTAAATTTATTTGAGTCTCCTTCCTTGGACAAGGACTTTATTCGGGCCTTGGCCATGGAGCATAAAGTGGCTCCTAAAACCCTCTCTCCCCCAACCGAATATGGTCGTTCTACGACTAATATATAACATACTGGGCATTCCTTGGTTTCTCCTACTTTTCCATCCACACTCAAAAATTTTCTCTGGTGTAACTTTCTTAAGACCAATTCACATGTGTCTGTAGAATGTCAGAAACTTAAGAACATTCACACCAACAAGAATCTATTTCAAAGGTCTCTCAACAAGATTCCCCTGACCATCCTGAATTAGTCTCTCTCAACAATCCTACCAAAGTGGACCCCTCTCTGATCCTCATGACCATTGATGAACATGTCATCTCTAATGTACCCATGTTTACACATAATTGTTAGATTAAGCATGAGTTGTATGCTCTCATCTTGGTAAAAGGAATCTAAAAGAACCTCGTGGCCCTGAGCTTGGTCACATGTCTGAACCTCCCCACCATTTTGTACCCAGACCCATGCCAACTCAGCTAGGTGAAAAATGAAGGCCCTCTTATCACTTTCTCCAAATGTTGTGTGGTGACCTTAACTATTGTCCCTTTTTGGGATACTATGGCATGTGATGTCTCTCCTATTGATTGTGTCGATTTGTTACTTGGACTACCCTACCAATAAGCCCGACACACTATCTATCATGATAAATCTCATCAATACCACTTGCAACATGTGGGGAAAACCTATGTGATTACTTCTTCTTCTCTTAAATCCACCCGACATACTATTAATCACCCAACCATTTATCAATTCAGTCTGAACCAATGCATACCTTTTTTCTTAGTTCACCCCATTAACCCAGACAATCAGAATAACCCTATACCTCCTTTCATGGATCCCCCACTCCAAGAATTTGAAGATGTCTTCACACAACCCACATAACTTCCCTCGTATTGCTTTGTTGATCTCACACTTGATCTAATTCTTGGTGCTTATTTTCCCAACACCCTATCCTATCACATCGCCCCTGAGATATTGTTGATATGGAATACCCAATTGGTCAAATTTTGAACTAAGGCCATATTCCACCTTCATTGTCACCATGTGCATCCCTCAGCTTTGTTATCCCAGACAAGGATGATTCGAAATGGAACATCGTAGTGTTATCAGGATAATTGTTAAGTGTGGACACAAATCAATCCCCATAGCTTCACTACAAAACTAGAACAAAACAAGACAGTACACTACTCTTTCCTTAGCTTTCAATTATCAAATGAGAAATGGATCTAGAACATACCTTTTAAATATTCAAGATCTGACTTCGCCAATGCAATCCAAGCTTTGTCATGAGGTTTATGTAAATATCTGCAAATAAGCACAAGCCAACGAAGACAAGAATAATGGAATCTATTTGATATGAAACTATGTACGTGATCAAGGAATCATACAATATAAAAAAATAACATTCATATCGGAAAGAAAAGTATATCTGTATTAAAGAATGTGGAAGAAAGATACAACTAGATGCCTTGATGTTGTCAGGTTCCTATTCCTTTCTTCCCACACACTTCTTTCTCCAAGAATTATGATACCATGGATGTGATAGCTACTCACAATCTATCTTGACAAAGCAAAGTGCAAAGCCAATATACAAGCTCCAAATAATCCAAGCTACGAAACTCAAGCTCAAAACAACTAACCTTCTCCATGAGATCTCCTCTCCTTTTATAAGTTAAAGAGGATAAGGTGAGGAGGTTAGGATGATCCCACTAAATCATGAAAGAGAGTAATATCCAAACCGTTCGGATGCCACCTCACCATAGAAGCTTCTCCTTCTAGAATCATCGAGAAGATGCTTGTTTTTCCCACTTACAAGAATTTATGCACCCTAGCTATAGAGAAACCTATGGCAACTCTGCAACCTAGCTATAGAGCAAGGTATGGAAATTGGGAATTTCCACATCTTATGTATAGTGAAACCTGCGGAAATCTTCCTTAATAAGGTTTTTACCAAGGAAAATACAACTTCTTCTCTCAGGAAAAGTTCTTCTCCCTTCTTTCTTCAGGAATTCAAGCTACTGACCCCTCTGAAGGAAACATATAGGTTTACATCATTAACGGTCATAAGGGTGACTAAAATAATGTGTAACAGAGAGCCCCCCAAAGTATGAAGTTAGAACAGAGTGATAGCTTAAATAGTTTGTCGAGTGTGTGTAGGGAACAAGGAACGCGTCGGTCGGAAACCTGCCAACAAACAAGGAAATATAGTACAATAATATATCATCACTGAGGTAGGCATTCCCATACTCATAATACAAATGACTCCAAGCATAAATTCCGACATGCGAAGATCCATGTCAAGTAAGACAGGTCATGGCCACCAAACATACATTGTGGATCCATACCAATATGACTCAAATATGAACATAGCCACCAAAAATACACTGTGGATCTATGTGTTAACGACTCAAATTTGAACATAGCCACAAGACATACAGTGTGGATCTATGCAACAGTACAATATGAATATACTCCAACACAACCTGAATCTATCAGAAAATATTAAGGGTCTTCATCTCCACCACTCTATAGTATGAATCTAACCATGTGAATGCATGTGTTGAAGTCGAACATGGTAGAAACCACTTGATTACCGGTCATTAATGGATACCATTAACAAGTGTGAGGGAAATAACCATTAATGTCAATGACTCCCAAGGTACACTAGTACAATCCAACGGGTGCGAATTAATGAGTTGAAGTTGAACACTCGGTGGGATCTCCCGATCAGGGGTCAATAATGGAAACCCACTATCAGAAGTGAGGAAACCTGCCATTGAGGCATGCAAGCTCCAAGGTACCAATTAGTTTCTAAGTCTAATTCCTGGATAATGAGTTGAAGTCGACAGGAAAAGACTCGTCACAGGAGGGACTTAACGTATCCCCCATCAATGACACAAAACGAGTAACGAGATTTGAAGTAGATCAAAGTAACCAATGACTCAGGAATAACTCAGGGATGGCCGATGCAATAGAAGGATTAAGGACTGCAGAAATGGCCGACGCAATAGAAGGATTTCTAGGTTGAAATTCTCTTTGAACATATTGACAACACAACAACTGTCTTGGAAACACTAAGTCGACAAAAGGGATCACATACCAATTTGTAATCTTATAAAGGAGTATGATCAAGATACAACTGGATTTTCCAACCTAGAAACAAAGTGAGTGAAAGGGTATCATGTTCAAAAGAAAATCTTCCATAGAATACAAGTTTAGATACATTTATTTCCCAATTTCCCCCCACCATTTCTAGCGAGTACCTCTTTATTTTTACACAAGATTGAGGAGGATAACATATCCTTGTAGATGTAAGCTCATCCTTCGAATGAGTCCCTTAGAGTATGTTTAAAAAACCCTAGGAAGGATTGGTTCAGTCCCATACAGACCTTTCAATGTTTGTTTTACAAGTCCAAAGAAAGAAAACTCAGGGGTTTTTCATGTTTAGAGAGTCTAAAAAACACTTAAAGAGGACTCTCTCAGTTCCTTTTTCATAAATTATTTTAATGAGACTGAAAAAGTGATAAAATATCGTCCATCAAACATTTTCTTCAAATACTTTTACGAGCATGAAAAGAACAAGGTCGCTCAACAATCTTTTCATGTTTAGAGAGTCTAAAAAGAGATTAAAGGGAACTCCAGGGGGTTTCCTTTTTCGTATAACCTTTACGAGTCCAAAAAAGTGATAAAAGTATACTCGGTTACATTCTCATTGATTTACGAGCATGAGAAAGAACAAAGAATAAGCTCGGGATTGTTTTCATTTTTACGTAATCTTAAAACAAAACAAAATTGTGCTTGGGATAGATTTTATTTTTACACAAGCTTAAAAACTAAACTAAACTATGCTTGGACCTAGTTTCATTTTTACACAAGATCGAACCAGAGGAAACTATGCTTGAGGTAGGTGGTTTCAGTTTTACACAATCTTGAACCATAGAAAACTATGCTTGAACTTCCCAACGCATTATTCAGGGATGGTTGGTACTTAGCCCCCAACTGAAGAAGCTAGAAGCTTAACTTCAGCATGAAGTCTAGAGGCTGAAAGCGTTTCCCCCAAGCTTCAATTCGTCCAATGACATAGGAGGATGAAAAGAAGCTGAAAATAACATACATAATGAAGTACTTGACTCAATCGGAGAGGGGGAAAATCTTTTTCATTTTTTAACGAGCTTGACACAGGAACAGGAACTATGCTCGAGAGTCCAGGTTCAATCCCTAGACCTTTGTTTCATTTTTTAACGAGCTTGACATAGAAAAAAGAACTATGCTCATAACCTTTGTTTCATTTTTTAACGAGGTTTCCATAGAGACACAAAAACTATCCTCATAGGCTCAGTTTCATTTTTTAATGAGGTTTCTACAAAGACACGAAAACTATCCCCACAACTGGTTTCATTTTTTAACGAGCTTGAAAGAAGAAAACCATGCTCAAAGATGGTTTCATTTTTTAATGAGCTTGAAATCAGAAAAGCATGCTCAAGGTTGGTTTCATCTTTTAATGATCTTGAAATCAGAAAACCATGCTTATGGACTCTCTTCTTAATCATGGCTTCCAAGAGGAAAATGCTCCGAAAGGACACCATGTCAAGGGAAAAAAATTGGTCATGGCTTCCAAGATATCTTCACTGGATGGAAGAAACATACTATAGAAGGACACCATGTCGAGGGTCATGACAGGGGTAAGGAAATCAAGCTATAAAGACCCTATCGAAGATATCACCATGTCAACTACTCGATATAATTCATAAGAGATTGAGCTTACAGTGAGGGGCTCATCTTCATCGACAGCTGAAGGCATCGAGGACAACGCCACATAATTGACCTGTGGTGGGGCAATACCATCTACATATAAGAACCATTTAGGGAGGTCATCCAGTCAGGAACGATAAATGAGAGTTGATCAATAGTCACAATTCTTCCATTGTGAGGGAAATATATCACACGAAAAAGAGTGTACACAATAGCTTTCATGGCATAGATATAATCCCACCCAAGGAGTAAAGAGAAATCCAAGGGGTCTTGGACTACCATAACGTCAATAAAGATAGTTTTCTCACCCAATGTTATAGGAAACTAAGGAAGGGTCGCTAAAGGTTGACTAGTTATTCTGTTAAAAGCTAACATATTCTGTTTAACTGGCACAAGCTGAGGACAACCCAAAGCTTTCCAGGCAATATAGGACAAAATACTAACGGACACACCTTCATCTATCAACGTCTGAGGAACGTCCCAACCACAAACCTGTACTATAATATGGAAAGGAATGTGAGAGGGAAGATGAGGTCCAGTTAGCACACCCCAATTAAAAAGGATGGCCTCATTACTTGGAGGAGGTTCCACAGGAGAAGGAGGAATGCCCCTCGACATGGTAGATTCTATATCAACGAGAAAAACATGGGAATAATCGGTTTTACTCTCTAGCGGGAGAGTAGGATTGACTGATAATGACATCAAATCGACTACTTGGGTTTCATTCTCCAAGGGGAAAATGGGGTCGAAAGGTGGAAATGGATCGACCGCTTGGGTTTCACTCTCTGGCGGGAGAGTAAGATTGACCAAGGATGGGATCAGATCAACCACTTTGTCAACTAGTTCAACTAAGGACGTGACTAGATTGAATGCATGATCAACCAAACTGACCAATGATAGGGCCGGATTGATCATTCCATCAACTACAGGTGGGTCGAGAGTAAACTTGCCATAAGCAGCTGGAAGTTGGGGCTGTGAAACAGTCATGCCTTCTAGTAATTTCAAGGCTTCATCCATACAAGGGAAAAGGTGAGTTAGATGACTCCCTTTGAATAACATACATGGAAACTTGAATCTACTTTTTTTCTTCCCAACGGTATCTTGACTAGTTGATGGGAGGTCATCAACATGTTTTTCAGAGGTTGATGACATGGATTGGCGAGGTTGTGTAGACCATGCTTTGATAACCTTGGATAGACTAGGGCAATCCTTAAGAATATGGCTACCCTTATAAATCCTGCAAGGGTACTTGGGCTTACGGGTTGTTTGGATGATCTTGGCATCATCAACACTCCTAGCGTGATTAACAATAACTGGTTGTTTTCCAACATGTCCAACAGTGGTTGGAAGTTTAGACCCTTTCTTATTTTTCTTCTTCTTCGTATCCAACGAGTTACTATATTTAGAGATTTCACTCAGTGAAGAATATGAAATGGAAGAAGACCTTGCAAGCGAAGAAGGCGAAGAAGATCTTATTGGTGAAGAAGGAGAAGGATCAACATGAGGTTGATTCTCTTGGGGGGAAGTTCTTACAAATGAAGCACTAGATGCATTCGGGATTACCCGAGTAGAAAACAACCATACTGGTAATCCAATTGTGAGACCTGGAAGGCTCAAAGTAGTGATGTGAGGAGGACCAATGTTTCTGTAAGAAGGAAAAATAAAAGGTTCCCCTGGAAAAGGGGTTCCTTCATTGGTCATTCTGGGAATTGACACCATTAAAACAAAGATCCAATCTAGAGTCCACTAGGGAAAACAAACAGCACACACTAAAAATCTAGTAAGCAAGCAAGAAAACAAAACCTTCTCACAATGAGCACACTAGTTGGTGATGAAATACAACGTCGCAGGAACAAAGTAAGAAGGGGTTCAGATAGAGCAGGTGGAAAAGTTACACTAATGACCTGCTTAATGGACTTACACCCTGGTGCAAGCTCCCACACATAATCGTGGGTATACCTTCCAAAGAGCCCAAGTGAGTTTTGCCAACGTCGAGTCCAGGTACCGTGAAGACTTTCCCCTCCACAGTCACCTTATGTAAACACCCTAAAGAGATAGGCCACTAAGGTTACCAATTACGACAATGATGTCTATGGAAACAGTCAACAGTCTGATCCATGCGCAAAGGTAGGGTATCTAGCCCAAAATCAACTCGAAAGGCTTCCATTCATAATTGTGGGTATACCTTCAAGTGATCCCCATAATACGCACAATCTCTACACCAAGACCAACAAAGCAGGGTGAGTAACTCTGTCAGTCTTAATGCGACCTCGTGATTGACCCTTGTGTGATAAGGGCTTCCTAGGAAAAAATCTAATAAGTGGATTTATTACTCCCTAACTCAAGATTCTCTGTGTGTTGGCAGCTTTGGAAAGTTATCTTTCACACCTATTCCAAATCCCTACAACTAATCTAATGTAGGTTTGCTACCAAAAAATATAAAAATGTCTAATCAATTTTTATAATTGCTTTATTTTTAAGGTTGTGGTTACTCAAGAGGAAAATGGTGTGGACTAAATGATGTTTTGACCGACTCAAAAGTTATGTAAAGAGATGAAGATGCAATCTTTTCATTTCGATGAAAGCTATGCTACTAGCAGGAGAAAACATTTATCATTCCCATATGCACAATGTCCCAAAATTTTACTAAACTGATCAATATCAAGATTCTCAAGAAATGAACAAAATAGACTGTACACCAATACACGATTGATGAGCAAATTTTTTTAGAATTCAAGACCAAAAAATGCCAAAAACCATGGAATTTCGCTACTTCAAATGAAAGGATACCCCTAATCTAATATAAAGCAAGAAATTAAAATTTTGTTTTTCAAAGATAGTTAAAAGCAATAGCAAATAGATATGAAACAAAGAAACCCAAACAATTTTCTCTAAAAGAAATTCTTTCACCAATTCAATAAAAGAAAAAGAAATTCTTTCACTAAACAATTCTAAAGAAAAACAATTCTTTGTAACTAAAAGACACTCAAAGCAAGAGACCAAATCTTTCAAAAACAAACAAAGCAAAGATGGCTAAAACCAGTTTCAAAGCTGTCAAGCAAAGTGTAAACAGATCATATTCAAACACAAAAATTCACCCCAAGACCAAATCCAAGATCTGGATAAGGAAAAACCATCAAAAATAAAAAAATTGCACAATCGCCACAGGCTGTAGACTAACACAGTGCGACGATTCCTGACTTTTGTAGTCTAGAGAACCAATACAGTGTGGAAGCACTGCACTGTGTCAAAAAGGTAGGGTGTGGAAATCAAATATCGGAAATCAAAGGGTGCCAAAATCAAAGTAAAAATGAAAAAAAAAACTAAGAAGGTTTTTCCAGTGAACTTAAACAATCAAAGAGTCAATTTAGATCTCCCAGTGACTCAGAAAACAGAACCCAGGCAATCAAAGCAAGAAAGCAAGAAAAATTAGGAAAACAATTTGTTCCCTGGTGGAGTCGCCAATTTTTTTATTGGGCTAATTGTTAAGTGCGGACACAAATCAACCCCCCTAGCTTCACTACGAAACTAGAACAAAACAAGACTTTACACTACTCTTTCCTTAGCTTTCAATTATCAAATGAGAAATGGATCTAGAACATACCTTTTAAATATTGAATATCCTACTTCGCCAATGCAATCCAAGCTTCGTAATGAGGTTTATGAGAAATATTTGCAAACAAGCACAAGCCAATGAAGACAAGAATAACAGAGTCTATTTGATATGAAAATATGTATGTGATCAAGGAATCATACAATAAAAACAAATAACATTCATATCGGAAAGAAAACTATATATGTATTAAATAATGTGGAAGAAAGATACAACTAGATGCCTTGATGTTGTCAGGTTCCTTCTAACAGTTCCTTGCTTCCCACACAATTCTTTCTCCAAGGATTCTAAGACCATGGACCTGATAGCTACTCAAAATCTATCTTGACAAAGCAAAGCACAAAGCCAATATACAAGATCCAAAGAATCCAAGCTACAAAACTCAAGCTCAAAACAACTAACCTTCTCCATGAAATCTCCTCTCCTTTTATAAGCTGAAGAGGATAAGGTGAGGAGGTTAGGATGATCCCACTAAATCATGAAAGCAAGTAATATCCAAACCGTTCAGAGGACACCTCACCATAGAACCTTCTCCTTCTAGAAGCATCGAGAAGATGCTCGTTTTTCCCACATATAGGAATTTTCGCACCCTAGCTATACATCAACCTGCGAAAACTCCGCAACCTAGCTATAGAAAAAGGTGTGGAAATCAGGCATTTCTGCACCTTTTGTATAGTGCAACCTGCGGAAATCTTACTTAATAGGGTTTTTACCAAGGAAAATAGAACTTCTTCTCTCAGGAAAAGTTCTTCTCCCTTCTTTCTTCAGGAATTCAGGCTATTGACCCCTTTGAGGGAAACATATAGGTTTACATCATTAACAGTCATAAGGGTGACTAAAATAATCTGTAACACCTAGTGACCAACTAATGTTCCCTTAATAAAACTATTGTTAAAACCTGCTACTCCCTACCCCAGATTGAGGATTTGCTGGACCACTTACAAGGGGATTACTCCTTTACACAGATGGATTTGACAGATGGCTACCATCAAGCTTGCATGAATGCAACAAGTAATTTGGGTAAGTGAATGAACATTTATATTGATGGTATATTAGTGTTCATTAATTATTTGGTGGAACATATCCATCATGTCCACAACATCCTCCTACATGTTTTATCACAATGACTAGTGCACTCCAATTCCCATGACCTCGATATTTTTTGTGAAAGGTTGGGCACCGCTTCACTCAGCTTTCGCCCGCATTATGATCTGCATAGGTTCTTCATTTTATGAATAGGAATCATCCCTTTGAGATTAAGAAGGATGCATTTTAGTTCACCATTGGAGTGGTACTTAAACAGGGAGTTTATCTGATAGCATACTATTAAGATACCCTTTCTCCTTTTGTCTCGGCACATCGACAAAAATAACAACAATATGTTCAACATTTTATCTAGGCGTTGGCTCAACAACATCCTCAGGAAGCAGTTTCCTTATGAGTATCCCAAGATCGTCCGAAAAAGAGTCATGATAAGAAGTGCACACCATTTTTCTTTTAGACCGAAGATCATGTATTTCTCTTGCTGGACAAGTACCAACTCAAACACAAACATCATTTGCATCGCAATTTACCTCATTTGTTGGAGGAAGAAAGGATTCTTCTGGATCTACACAGGAAGGAATTGGGCCACTAGGAAGTGCACCCCACTTCCTTTACCACTTGATGCAAGATCATAACCACCCCCCCCAAATCAAATTTTAAATCTTGAACCTTCCAGAAGGAGAAAACGTGGATGAGGAGCTACAAGAGGATGTGATTTTCCTCGATGTTCATGTAAAAAACGATAAGGTTTGTTGTGTATTTTTTGTTTCGATAGATATTAACGATAGGATGAGGATAGATCATATCTGGAATTATTTGATCATCTTGTTGTTCTTTCCTAAAATGTAAACCTCCAGGCATTGATAGAGAGGCCCACATAATATAAACCAGGCCGAGAGGGTGACCTGTCCCATAGAGGCCATAATATGTAATTTGAGCTCGATAATTGAAATTATGTATTATTGTGTATTTTTGAGTTTTGTTTTCATGGTTTTGATATTGTGTTTGTTAATTCTCTAAGCTTGAATCCATAAGTGTGAAGAGAAAGAGTACAATTTCGTTGCAAAGAAGAGGTGGTGTCAAATACTCTCTCTATAAAGTCATGAGGACATGATGTATTCTAGTGAGGGAAAATATCCATCATTCATCACTGTAAGGATTAACGGTGATCCAATGAAATTACATAATGTGATCGAGAAATAGGCCTGAATATCCAATTGTTTGCAGGTTAATGACAAAGAAGAGGCTTAGTGTCAATGCTATATTGGAAAGGGACTCTAGTTGAGATCAAGTTTTAACATCAATGTCATGTGATCAATGTTAGATTTTCCTTATTTATAGAGCATTATAGTTACTAGTATTCTTTTACTTCATTACCATTAGCATACATATATCATATCAAGTAAGGGCGTGAGCGTTAGGGTTCGTGGAGAGCATCCAGGGTCCGTGTTTGCAGACAAAGCTGGCCATGGCTTCCCCAGGGGTGGGGATTTAGGCCCTCCCCCTCCGAGTTCAGAAGAGGACACATTCAGGAAACTGATTGCCAATGGAGGCAAGCGCAAGATCCCTTCTACGGTTCCAAAATTCATAAAAAAGCTAGATGAAATCCCAGAAATCACCCTCCCGGAGACGCAAGCGATCAAGATAGCCCTGGCTCTCTCTGAGAGAGGGCTGGTAGGCCAGTTTATGGGACTTTGGCCCTCAGCAAAAACCACCGAAGCTTGGGTCCAAAGGAACTGGAAGCCCCTCCTAAAGCAAGGAGTTACCTGCTATCCTTTRAGMAATGGCTTTTTTCTCTTCGAGTTTATAAATAAGGAAGACAAGGACCTCATTTTCAGAAATGGACCATATTTTATGGGAACCCAGGGGCTGTATCTGAACCGCTGGACCCCGGACTTTGATCCCATGATGGAACTGCCAAAGGAGGTACCTGTATGGGTCAGGCTCCCCAACTTGTCGGTTCACTACTGGAACTATGAAGCTCTACAAAAGATAGGGAATGGAATAGGGAAATTCATTAATAAGGATGACAACAAGTCCATCTACAACTGCGCTAGGATATGTGTTGAAGTGGATCTGGAGGCAGGGCTCCCGGAGGCGGTGAAGCTTACTGTGGGAAACTGGTCTCACTACCAGAAACTCAATTATGAACACCTTCCCTTCAAGTGCAAATCCTGTCAAGAGCATGGACACTTCCAGAGGAATTGCCCAAAGAAACAAAGCCCAGAAAAGGAAGATGTTGAGGGCTGGAAAAAGGTTAAGAAAAGAAAACCAGGTCCTAAATTCAAATACCCAAGGCCAGAGCAGGCGAGCCAACCATCTTCTTCAAAGCCAAATCCTCAGAAGGCACCTCCGAAAGAAGGGGCTAACAAGCCAAAGGAAACCTTGAAAGAACCAATCGTTATAGTCACTCAGTCCCCGCCAGCCCCAGAAAATCTGATTCTGGTCAATGAAACCCCTCTAGCAGATGAATCCATGAAGTCGGATGAGGAGCACATCCCTTTAGACTCTGAAACGGGTGCAGATACAGATGAGGGGGCCACGGAGACCAGTAGTTCTATTGGAACCCCTGATAAGGCCCCAAGAGGAAGGAAACCAGAGAGGAAAAAAAGGGAGGAGAAATCTTACAGGGACGTCACTGCAGGAGTTTAGCACACCATCCCAGCTATGATAGAAACTAGATCCTCAAAAAAAGGCAAGGCTTCGAAAGGAGCCACCCCCCCCCTCCGGTTCCTAATGCTTTTCGTCTCCTGGAACTGCAGAGGGTTGGGAAGTAAACTAAAAGAAGAAGCTGTCAAAGATCTAGTCAGAATGACTTCCCTGGATGTACTTCTGATCCAGGAGACGAAGATGGAGGAGCCTGAGACCATCCAGGCTAGTAAAAATTTCTGGAAAAAAGGAGCAGGTAGAGCCGCTAACGCCAGGGGAGCTTCGGGAGGTCTAGCCACCTTCTGGAACTCCTCAACGCTAGACCTGATCGAAGAACATAGCACCATCCATTGGCTGTTCATGAAGTTGTTGCACCGCGAATCGGGACATCAGGTTAGCCTCTTTAATATTTATGCTCCGGTTCTTTTATCTGAAAAAAAAGATTGCTGGGAATCTCTGAATAATTTCCTTTCTACTAACCATAATGAGAATCTTATTCTTGTCGGATATTTGAATGTCACCCTAGCCCTCTCTGAAAAAAAAGGAGGAAATCCCGTAAGAGATCCTGCACGCGAGTGGGTTGAAGACATTATGCTGGATTGGGATCTAGAGGACATCAAACCCAGAAAAGGAAATTTCACCTGGAACAACAAAAGAGTGGGACCGGGGCACATTGTAGCCCGCTTAGACTGCTTCCTAGTTCACTCTTCCTTTTTAACCCTTGGCCTTTTCACCTCGTCTGAAATCCTGCAAGCTTGCACCTTGGATCATAAGCCCATTTCCCTTTCCCTGATCCCTGGGGAAAATCTGGGCCCGATCCCCTTTCGCTTCATCCCTCTATGGGTCTCCTCGGATGGCTTCCTTGAGCTGGTATCGGAGTCCTGGAAGAAGAGTGTGTCGGGATCACCTTTCTTCATTTGGGAAGAGAAACTGAGAAGGCTCAAAGTGGATCTCAAATCTGGGCAAAGAACCTGCCCTCCCCTTTGTAGGAAAGGAAAAAAGCACAAAGGGCCCTGGAGAATTACCAATGTCATATGGAGTCTGCCCCGGTCACCCCAGTGATGCTGAACGACGAGTTGGAGCAGCAAAAGAAGCTTCACAAAGCTCTTAGAAGAGAGGAAGAGTGCTGGCAAGTAAAGTCGAGAAGTCTATGGCTCCAAGCAGGAGACAAAAATACTTCCTTCTTCCACAAGCAGGCAGAATCCCG
>JASDQU010211842.1:0-18614 GCA_032191745.1 Picea mariana | reverse complement strand
TTCATGCATTGATTCTTCAATTTCATCTGATATTACACTTGGAAATGATTCCTTAGTCAAAGTTCAAGGAAAATGAACTGTACCTATTCTTACTAAACAAAATGTAAAGAAAGACATAAACAATGTCTATCATGTCCCAGATCTGAAACATAATCTGCTAAGTGTAGGACAACTCATTGAACATGGCTATAAGGTACTTTTTGAAGGAGCATCTTGCAGGATATATGATAAAGCCCCCTACAAAAAATTGATTTCTAAAATCTGCATGACTCAGAATAGGATGTTTCCCCTGACCCTCAGAACTGCAAATCTGATCCAAACATATGCACAAAGTGCATCCACCCCCAATGAAACTATGGTTTGGCATACAAGATTTGGACATCTACCCTTTCAGAGTCTTAGTCTTCTACAGAAGCACTCCATGGTCAAAGGTCTTCCTATCTTCATAGAACAAAATTCCCCTTGTGAGTCTTGCATACTTGGAAAACATAAGAGAACTAGTTTTCCACAGTCCTCCACTCAAGCCAAACAACATCTCGAACTTGTTCACACTGACCTATGTGGACCAATGCAAAGAGAGTCCATAGGAAGTAGCTTTTATTTTATAACGTTTATTGATGACTTTAGCAGGAAAATCTGGATCTATTTTCTTAGACACAAGTCTAAAACTTTTGCAAAATTCAAAGAATTCAAAGCAGAAGCTGGAAAACAGAGTGGAAAATATATAAAATCTTTCAGGTCAGATAGAGGAGGAGAATACAACTCCAACGAATTTGCAAATTTCTGCAAATCACAAGGCATTATCATGCAAACTACAACAATGTATACTCCACAACAGAATTGAGTGGTTGAAATGGAAAATCTAGACAATAATGAACATGGCAAGAAGCCTACTCAAAGAGAAATGTTTGTCAAATACTTTTTGGGCTGAAGCAGTAGCATGCTCAACTTATCTCTTGAATAGATATCCAACTATCAATCTAAAAATGAAAGTCCCTCAAGAAGCATGGAGTGGGACAAAGCTAAATGTTGCACATCTAAGGACATTCAGATGCATAGCATATGCTCATATACCTTCTGAATTAAGGATGAAACTGGATGATAGAAATGAGAAATGTATCTTTACGGGATACCGTGAAACATCTAAAGATTACAGGCTTTACAATCCAATCTCAAAGAAACTAATTCTCAGCAGAGATGTAAAATTTTTGGAAAATCAACTCTGGAACGAATCTGAAAATCAACAAATGGACACTCAAAATCCATTGCTTCCCAATTCTGAAAACACAGAAAATTTAGGATAGCCAATATCTCAACCTGCTCTTCCAAGATTGCAGATACAAGGACAACCTGAAAATTCTCAGGATAACTCAACTTCAAGCAGAGACTCATCCTCTGAACTTCAAAATCAGAGAACTCGAAGTTTGAGAGAAATCCATCAGCAGTTGGATGACATTGAACGAAACAATCTTTTTGCATTAATTTCATGTCAACCTACATCTTTTAAAGAAGCAACTAAGGAGCCACATTGGGTTCAAGCCATGAACCAAGAGATTGACTCCATTGAAAAGAACAAGATATGGGATCTTATTGATTTCCCAGACACAAGAAGAGTATTGGTGTCAAGTGGGTTTACAAAACTAAACTCAATGAAAAGGGGCAGATTGAAAAACACAAGGCAAGACTTGTTGCCAAAGGATTCTCACGACAACTAGGTACTGATTATGGTGAAACTTTTGCTTGAGTAACAATAATAGACATTGTAAGGACTCTATTGGCCATAGCAGCCCAACACAAATGGAAAGTATACCAAATGGATGTCAAGTCAGCTTTCTTGAATGGTTTCTTAGAAGAAGAAGTTTATGTCGATCAGCCACCTGGATTTGAAGTCCAAGAGCAACCAGCCAAAGTATATCGGTTGAAGAAAGCCTTGTATGGCTTAAAGCAAGCTCCAAGAGCTTGGTACAACATAATTGACACTTACTTGATCAAAAGTGGTTTCAACAGAAGCCAAAATGAGCCAACTCTTTACACCAAAGCAGATCAACATGGTAAATTTTTGATTGTATGTTTATATGTTGATGACATGATATATACTGGAATCTTGAATTAACCAATTTTAAACATGCCATGCAATCTGAGCTTGAGATGACAGAGCTTGGCATAATGAAATATTTTTTGGGGATTGAGGTTGATCAATCAACCAAAGGAATTTTTGTCTGTCAGAAAAAGTATGCAACAGACATCATAAAAAAAATTTGCATGGAAGAATGCAATCCAGCAGAAACCCCTATACCCCTAGGCACAAAATTGAGCAAGAAAGATGAAGGCCCTACAGTGGACCCTACCTTGTACAAAATTTTGGTAGGCAGTTTGTTGTATCTTACAGCAACTAGGGCTGATATTATGTTTGTAGCCAGCCTTGTTTCCAGATTCATGGAACCCCCCAAAGATTCTCACTGGAAGATGGCGAAACGAATTTTGAGATATGTTGCAGGAACTCTCAATTTTGGCTTATGGTACACTCAGTCTGATGATAATCATCTCTCTAGTTACACAGACAGTGATTTTGCAGGCAACCTAGATGACAGGAAAAGCACCTCAGGACATGTTTTTCACCTGGGCATGAACCTGATTTCATGGGCATCAAAGAAGCAACCAATTGTATCAATATCTTCTGCAGAGGCAGAGTATGTCGCTGCTACCTTAGCTTCCTGTCAAGCTATGTGGCTAAGAAGAATATTGAAATATATGTCACATACAAAAAATGATCCAATTCCTATCTTCTGTGACAATACCTCAGCAATTGCTCTATCCAAAAATCATGTGTTTCACAAGAAAAGAAAATACATTGACACTCGCTTTCACTTCATCCGCAAGCTAGTCAATAATGGTGATATTGCACTTCAATTCTGTGGTTCTCGAGATCAACTTGCAGATATCTTCACAAAGAAAATCTGTTTTTGATTTTCAGAGACAACACTTGGGCATCATCAGTGCTGATGTCTGTAACTGTTGAGTTTAAGAGGGAGTGTTAAATATAATGTAACCTCAAGAGTCTGACTGTATACTGCCAGTTGTCCCAGTTGTACTATCATTTCTTGATTTGCTTGAGCCTATTTAGCTCAACTAGTTTCCCTTTTCTATTGTACTCTTTTCTTCATATCTGCTCTTTCTCTGTATTCTCTACTTCTCACTTTATCAGGTGAGAGTATATTTATTGAGTATGTTAATTATTGAGTTTAAATGAAAGTATGTTTATTGAGTATGCTAATTATTGAGTTTGAATGAATGTATGTTTATTGAGTATGCTCATTATTGAGTTTAAATGAAAGAACAAGAGACTCAGAGGATTGAAGATCATTTTTTCAAATCTTTTTCTCATTGCGATTAGGTAAAATTGTTCATTAAATTGTTCGAGGGCTCACCTCTGTCTGGGCACACAAAATCCTTAATATTCATACATTACACAGAAAATAAATCTTAATATTAATTCTTTAAAATATGACCGAGCAAAAGCCTGATGTGCAAGAGGAAGTGCTTCAATAATTTTGTCTACACCACATAACATTCACATATAACAGAGACAATATCCTTATCTCACAACTATAACAGAAACAATATCGTTATCTCACAACTATTTGGTAATTTACCTTATAGTTATGATACAAGTTTCAATTCTTCAATAAAAATTATTTGTATCTGTAAACGCATACGAAGAAATAGTATTTGTAAACGAATACGAAGAAATAGTATTTGTAAAAGTAATATCTGAAGTGATGGATACTCATCAACGCGATGCAAAAGTAATATGATAGATAGTCGTCATTACGATTGCAAAAAACATAAATATAACCGGCCATAAGTATAGGACAATGGAAGAAAAAACATAAATACCACACAGAAAATACAAATCACTATTTTCTTCGAGTTTTCATAGGCTTAGAGAAATAAGCCATCATTGAGTGTACTAAGGTAAATAAAGGTTTCAAACCTCTCCTGTAGCCAAAATAACAGGATCTGTCATTAGCTCCATGCATATCGGACAACGTAAATCATCAAAAAGAACAGGACATCCAGGTTTCATCCTGTAGGTCTGCATCTAAAAAAATTTAGAAATGTTTTAAGGTCAATAACCATAAGGTGTACAACTATAAAGATAATGATGAAGATTTCCATGAGTCAAATTTTAAAAGATTAAAAACAATACACAATACGAGCAACCAAAAAAATATAACAGTTTGATACCAAAACATGGAAAACTCTTGCTAAAGAGAGATTTTACAAATATCAAAACTTATTTTTCTTCAACTGATCTCCAACAAACTTTTGCAAAAGAGAGATTTTACAATTATCAAAACTTATGGTTATTCACCTGTTCTCCAACCTACTTTGACAATCCAAGTTATTTGTAAGGAAGTATTATGTGCTCAAATTTGTGCTGATCCAAGTTCTTCAACATAGTATCACAGTCCAAGATATTTTGAGGAAGTATCATGTGCCCAAGTTGTGCATGGGTGAACATGGGAAGTTAGTAAAAGTTTTAGAGAATTTCATCTAAATTTTATAGATCCGTGCATTGGGTGAACATGGGAAGTTGGTAAAAGTTTTCAAGAGTTACAAGTAAATTTTATAGAAGTGTATTGGGTGAACATGGAAAGTTGGTAAAAGTTTTGTTTCAACACATTTTTAAATTATTTTATAAATATAAATGAAAAATGTGATTTATGATTTATGTATTATTAATTTTTTGTGTATTACTAATCTCTCTTTTTAATCCATTACATTTTTAAATTATTTTATAAATATAGATAAAAAATGTAAGAAAAAATGATGTTATAGATGAAAAATTATAAAAAAGTGGTGGTTTTGAATTTTGAATTTCCTACATAATAAATAATATTTTATTTTTCTTTAAAATTATATTATATATATTTAATTAAACTTTAAATCTTAAATAAGAATAATCAATCGCTAAATTAAACATATTGCTTATAAATAATCAACTTATAAAAACTTTAATCAATTAAGATATCATTTATGTGGCTTTGTCAATTAAGATATCATTTATGTGGCTTTTCTAAGTTGTAATGGCATAATCTTTTCCTACTTTAAAATTGTTAACCTTTAATATGCTAACCTATCATTTAAGTTCCTCTAAGTCAGGATAAGGGCAATGACATGGGTATGTGAAATAATTAATGAAGTTGTGTGTGGGGAGTCTACATGTAAGATGAAACATGAAATTATTGATAATGGTGTTGTTTAACTTTTCTATGTTTTGTCTTTTTTAGTTGGAAATTATTATTTTTTGTTGGCTAAATTTCATTTTTGAATGCATAAATGGATTCAACATGTGAAAAAACCCCGAGGCACCTCAAATACAGAAATAGAAATAGCCTCTCAAATCTATAGATCCAACAATCTTTAAGGAAATTATGTAAAACTTTTAGCCTACAACATTAATAATGAGGTTTTATTTTGCAATGATGTTGTGTTACGGGTTGGTTAATAAGATAACATCGAACAAATGTCACAAATTGAATTTATACAATATGATGAATTTACCAATTAATGTTGTTTTTAATCATAATTTTAGAATATGATGAACTTATCAATTACTCTTGTTTTTAAACATTAATTTAGTATATAATTGGATCTTTATTGTTTAACATCTTAAAGTATTTAGATTTAATGTTTAATAAAATTGTATAGTATTTAGATTTAATGTTTACATCACCTAAATTGATTTAGTTAATTTTGAACATCTAATTTACTAATCTATCATTTATGTAATTTCTATGATTCTAGTATAATAGTTGAAAGTTTTAATAAACTTGTGTGGGGAGTTGGCAATGGCATGTGGAACTATTAATAGAATTGTTAGGTTTAGTAATTTTTTATTATTAATACATAGCCTGAATTGATTTAATTAATTTTGAACACCTAATTTACTAATCTATCATTTATGTAATTTCTACGATTCTAAGTATAACAGTTGAAACTTTTAAAAAAGTTGTCTTGGGAGTTGACAATGTCATGTGAACCTATTAATAAAATTGTGTGGCAATGACATGTGGAATTATTGATAAAATTAGGTGAAGTGTTTGTTAACATAAAATCCTAATGTATCATTTCTATGGTTTTTTTTATTCAAAGTTTGTGAACATCAAATAATAATATATTATTTATGTGTTTTCTCTCATTTAATATATAACAGTTGAAACTTTTAATGAAGTTGTATGGGGAGCTAGCAATGGCATGTGGAAGTACTAATAAAGTTGTGTGGCCATGACATGTGGAATTATTAATAAAATAGTGCGAAGAGTTTGTTAAACATATGTGAAATCCTAAACTATCATTTAAGTGGTTTATCTATTCAAAGTATGGCATGTGGAACTACTAAAAAAATTGAGGGGCAATGGAATGTGGAGCTATTAATAAAATTGAGTGAAGAGTTTGCTAACTAGATGTGAAATTCTCATCTATCATTTATGTGGTATCTCTAATTCAATGTTAGGCAAGTGAAACTACTAATAAAATTGTGTGGCAATAGCATGTGGAACTATTAACTAAAATGTGTGAAGAGTTTGTTAACCAAATGTGAAATCCTAATCTATCATTTATGTTGTTTCTTTGACTCAAAGTATAAGAGTTGAAACTTTTAAGGAAGTTGTGGGGAGCTAGCAATGGTATGTGGAACTACTAATAAAATTGTGTGAAAATGGCATGTGGAACTATTAATAAAATTGTGTGAAGAGTTTGTTAACTAGATATGAAATCTTAATCTATCATTTATGTGGTTTATGAGATTCAATGTATGGCAGGTGGAACTACTAATACAATTGTGTGGTAATGACATGTGGAACTATTAATAAAATTGTGTGAAGAGTTTGTTAATCAAATGTAAAATATTTTGGAATAATACACAAATTAAAGTCATACTTTAAATGTTTTATGGATTTTCTATTTTTTAAATTAAATTAAATTATTTGTTTTTCCTATCTCAATTTTAATTTAAAATTGGGTAATAAAATTACATGTATCATATATTAATATTATAAATCAAAAATATTTTAAAATGTTAAATTTATTTATATATTAAAGTAACAATTTTTGGTAATCTAAAATTATAATTTTAATAAAAAAAATATATCATATATTAACATTATAAATCAAAAATATTTTATGTTAAATTTATTTATGTATTAAAAGTAACAATTTTGATAATCTAAAATTTTAATTTTAATAAAAAAAAAATTACTTAATGATAAACCAAAAAATTGTAAATTATTTTAATGATTAACATTATTTAAAATTAAATTTAAATTACAACAAATATAAATTTACATAGACAAGTCTACTTGAATTATATATCCACCTTATATATATATATGCACCTCATGACATTAAATATATATATTTTTTAAATTATAACACAAACTAAAATTCTCTAACTATAAATTTATTATATCCAAAAATATTTTACCACTAATTTATTTTATGAAATGATTTTTTCTTAAAAACTACATAAATATAAAATAATCAAACATAAAAATATGAATTTGGTTTAAGTTTTCCATCAAAATTTTATCATTATTTATTTAAATAATTTTTTTTAATAAAATAAAAAATTTAAATATCATACATACTAAATAATTAAACATAAATTTGATTTACATTCTCCTTCAAAGTCTTATGATTATTTATTTAAATAAAAATAATTTTTATTTTAAAATAAATTGTCTTTAATAGTAGGAAATACTATGATACAGGGTAACGCTTTCTGAGGCCTCCCCCCTATGCTTAAATCAAATGCTTAAGATTCCTGCCATTGATAGGAAAAGAAAGCTACTGGCCTTCTAGGTTGGCTAGGTGGAAAGAGTTAGGGATTTGGCCACACTTCTCCTCAATCACATAAGGCACTTCTCCTCAATCACATAAGGCCCTAGCCACAATCTCTCAAACTTTCCCTGTTTTCATGGAAAAGAGTGAAAGCCCTTCTATTCTCTTTTCTGTGACGAAAGGTCTCTGACCTGTCCTGTAACGAATAACCATTCAGATTGGACACGATCTTTGGTTCAGATATAGACAGCCTTGGTTTCGTTTTGTTTGATATATCGGCTTCCAAGAACTCATTCTAAACTCTCCCTTTGGTTGGTAACAATCTATGCCGCTTATAGCTTTCAGCTCATGTATTCCCTCTCTTTCTCTTTGTTCGGCCACTTATTTTTTCCTTATCCCTCTCTTCTTCGTTCGGCCACTTATTTTGTTCATCATATCTATCTATCTCTTCATATATATATATTTTTTCTAGACAAAAAAATATTTATATTCATAAGAGATAAATATACATGTTGTTATACAAACAAAACTAGACATGATTCCTCAGCCTATCCTAACAAAAAAATAAATAAATAGCATCTTTACTTTCTAAACAAAACAAATACAACATTTAGGTAAATATCCCTAGAAAATAAGGTTGTGTTTTGCAATGAAATTGTGTTATTAGTTGGTTAATGAGATAACATCAAACAAATTTCACAAATTGGATTTATACAATATGATGAACTTATCAATTAATGTTCTTTTTAATCATTAATTTAGAATATGATGAAGTTATCAATTATTGTTGTTTTTATATAATAATTAGTATATAATGGGATATTTATTGTTTAAAATAATAGAATATTTAGATTTAATGTTTAATAAAATTGTATGGTATTTAGATTTATTGTTTATATAGTAAATAGTGTATTTGTTTATAAAATATTTGAGTTTAGTAAATTTTGATTATTAATAATAACCTAAATTGATTTAGTTAATTTTGAACATCTAATTTATTAATCTATTATTTATGTAATTTTTATGATTCCTAGGATAATAGTTGAAACTTTTAATAAAGTTGTGTGGGGAATTGACAATGGCATGTGGAACTATTAATAGAATTGTTAGGTTTAGTAAATTTTGATTATTAATACATAACCTAAATTGATTTAATTAATTTTGAACATCTAATTTATTAATCTATCATTTATGTATTTTTTATGATTCTAAGTATAATAGTTAAAACTTTTAATAAAGTTGTGTGGGGAGTTGACAATGGCATGCGAATCTTAATAAAATTGTGTGGCAATGTCATGTGGAACTATTGATAAAATTAGTTGAAGTGTTTATTCACAGGAATTTCTAATCTATCATTTCTATGGGTTTTTTTTAATTCAATGTTTGTAAACATCAAATCCTAATCTATTATTTATGTGATTTCTCTGATTCAATGTATTATACTTGAAACTTTTAATGAAGTTGTGATGGGAGCTAGAAATGACACGTGGAACTACTAATAAAGTTATGTGGCAATGACATGTGGAATTATTAATAAAATAGTGTGAAGAGTTTGTTAAACAGATGTGAAATCTTAGTGTATCATTTAAGTGGTTTTTCTGATTCAAAATATGGCATGTGGAACTACTAATAAAATTGAGTGGCAATGGCATGTGGAACTATTAATAAAATTGAGTGAAGAGATTGTTAACTAGATGTGAAATCCCCATCTATCATTTATGTGGTTTCTCTAATTCAATGTTCGGCAAGTGGAACTACTAATAAAATTGTGTGGTAATGGCAAGTGGAACTATTAATTAAAATGTGTGAAGAGAGTGCTAACCAAATGTGAAATCATAATCTATCATTTATGTTTTTTCTTTGACTCAAAGTATAAGAGTTGAAACTTTTAAGGAAGTTGTGGGGAGCTAGCAATGGTATGTGGAACTACTAATAAAATTGTGTTGCAATGGTATGTGCAACTATTAATAAAATTGTGTGAAGAGTTTTTTAACGATATATGAAATCATAATCTATCATTTATGTGGTTTCTCATATCCAATGTATGGCAGATGGAACTACCAATAAAATTGTGTGGCAATGGCATGTGGAACTATTAATGAAATTGTGTAAAGAGTTTTTTAATCAAATGTAAAATATTTTGGCATAATACACAAATTAAAATCATACTCTAAATATTTTATGGATTTTCTATCTTTTGAATTAGATTTAATGATTTTCTTTTAATTTTTTCCATCTTAATTTTAATTTAAAATTGAGTAATAAAATTACATGTATGATATACTAACATTATAAATCAAAAATATTTTAAGATATTTAACTTATTTATATATTAAAAGTAACAATTTTATTAATCTAAAATTATAATTTTAATAAAAAAAATTAATTTACTTAATGATAAATCAAAAAGTTAAAAAGTTTTAAATTCTTTAATTATTAACCTTATTTACAATTAAATTTATATTACAACAAATATAGATTTACTGTAATCCATACACATTTCTACTTAAATTGTATATACTAATTTTTTTAAATTATAACACAAATAAAACTCTAACTATAGAATTATTACATCCAAAAATATTCTACTACTAATTTATAAAATATTCTACTACTAATTTATTTTATGAAATGTTATCCAAAAATATTTTACTACCAATTTATTTTATTTTTTATTTTATTTTATGAAATATTTTAAAAACAACATAAATATAAAATAATTAAACATAAAAATATGATTTTGGTTTGCATTCTCAATCAAAATTTTAACATTATTTATTTAAATAAAAACATTTTTTAATGAAATAAAAATTTTAAATACCATAAATACAAAATAATTAAAGATAATTTTTATTTATAATTAAAGATAAATTTTATTTATTTACACTCTAGATAAAAGTTTTGTCATTATTTATTTAAATAAAATTAATTTTTGTTTTAAAATAAATTTTCGTTAATATATCATTACAGAGTTCATCATATGTATCTATCTCTCGATATATATTTTTTTTCTAGAGAAAAAAATCTTTATATTCATAAGGGATAAATATACATGTTATGCAAGAAAGCACTCGACATGGCTTCACAGCCTATCTTAACAAAACAAAAAAAAACTCCTCTTCCTAGACAACATTTAGCATCATTCCTCTATAAACAAAACAAATACAACATATCCTAACCAAGCATGACCATTATCACATACTTTCAGCTAGTGCGAGAATCCTTCCTTTCTTTACATAAAAAATAAACAATCCAATAGAAGCTTTGTAAAACATATTAAAATTGAAATTCCATAGACTCAATCTCCTCCCCCATCTATAAATTTCTATAAACCAACGACCCCAATAGGGAGAGACAAGGATTCATTTGATATCTCACCAGATTTCCCATTAATATCGCTATAGATGTGTCTAAAGGAGATCCATTCAAAGGATTTAAATTAGACTAGAATATCTTGGAGAAGAGGGCCAACATGCACATCCACCACTAAAGCTATTTTTGATGCCACGTAAATGACCAAATTTGAGTCTCCCATCATGATCTAGGTGGATACTGGTGGCCACCCACCTGTTCCATTAATTCATAATGGTTCCACATCTTGGAAGTTTTTCTATAGTTTTTCGGGTCCCAAACTTTCAGGGTCATTTTGAGGCCCCGGACAACATTTTACTGGCACAGAAGAACCCAATAGATGTCAAGGGCATGTAATGGGCTACTCAGAATGTGTACTTATCAACTAGATATTTCCAATGGGCTACTAAGTGCCCCAAACAAAGATCGTATGCAAAAGTAACACCATTAGGAAGTTGATGTGTCAACTAACCACACGAGGACCCATAAACCTTTTGGTATTTCATCTTCTAGGGTTAGGTTTTTCTATGTTTAGTGTTCACTCATTGATTCTTTATGTTTAAATGCATTTTCAACCTCTTTGTAATCAAGTTCTTGCAAATGAGCATAAATGGAGTTGTAATGGACATTGTAAGAAAGTGAACTCACTATGGAGTTGTAATGGACATTGTGGACTAAATTTCTATATAGGATATTTTACTTCCTCTATCATGCTTTAATATCATACTCCTAGATGCTTTTCTCAACTATGGAAAAATAAACAATACAATGAAAATGGAACCGCTTATTTTCCTAGTAGCCTCATATTTAACATGTTCTAATAATTGTCTAGGGTTAGGGTTAGGATTTTTGCATGCCTTAACTCCCAATTAATGTTAGTGTTTTGGACCCTATATATTCTTCTTTAAAGTACACACATGATTATCTCCACATGTGTGTGTAATGTGAGTTGATGTGGCATCCGCTTAGTATAACAATGATAAACTTGAGGGATGCATAACTTTTTCATATGATCTTGAATTGAGATGATCATCATGTTGTTGGAAACATCTCAATGTGAAGAAGAGTGTCAAGAGGATGAAAAATTCAATTGCAAAGTTTTGACCCAAAAATGGGTTGTTTAAGGCCTTGAAAATTCTCTATACACAAACCAACAAAGAAATACATGACCCTAAAATGTGTCCTACAAGCCAATAACTCCAAGTTTTCCACCTAGAAACTACCAAAATAAATGAAAAATTATAAAATGATATATTCCAAATAAAAATTAGTGATATTGCACATGTTTTGAAAATGTTTTAGGTTGAGGGTCCAAGTGGTCAATAACTTCTCCTTCACCATTTTCTTTGAGTAGGAAAGTGTAGACAACAACTCTCCCAACAAATTGGATAAGAAATACAATAGATTGGAAATTAAACAAGGTAGGACATCTTGGTCACTTACATTCGGCAGTGTAGTCACACAACTCTGGAGTGGATTGTTGAAAATATAGAAAGTATCCTCTTTAGCTTGTAAGTTGAGTTGCAATGAATATTGGTTTTCAATTCTATCCCATATAGAAAACATATTCCAATGAAAAACACCATAAACCACCAAAGGAGAGAAATAATATTCCAATGAAAAATAACAAAAACACCATAAACCAACAAAGGAGAGGAAGAGGCAAAGGCTCACCTCACCAATTGGAAATCATGTAAAAATTGTTTTGTCATATGTAATTTTCAGCCTCTTTGTAAGAAAGTGAACTCATTATGGAGTTGTAATGGACATTGTGGACTAAATGTTTATATAGGATAGTTTACTTCCTCTATCATTCTTTAATATCATACTCCTAGATTCTTTTCTCAACTATGGAAAAATAAACAATACAATAAAAATGGAACCCCTTATTTTCCAAGTAGCCTCATATTTAACATGTTCTAATAATTGTCTAGGGTTAGGGTTTTTGCATGCCTCAACTCCAAATTAATGTTAGTGTTTTGGAACCTATATATTTTTCTGTAAATTACACACATGATGATCTGCACATGTGATCCAAAATTGGATCTAGGAGCTTGATGTGGCTTAGAAAGGCCTAAAAATCAAATTTCTCATAATGGCTTCAAAATGGGCGTGTGCGTAGGGCCTCGTCAATACGAACCCAATGAAAAAATCCATATGACTTTACCAATAGAACCTCAGGCCTAAACTTAATCTGTTGGTGCAAAATACAATGAACCTAGCCCTCGGTTCCGCTACCGGTACGCATGTGACCTGACTCTGCATTGACTAGTGCGGTTATGTTGTGGGCTGACGCCCTCGGTCAGGCTAGCCCACCGACCAAGGATGCACGACTAGGTTTTTAACGAGGGGGGTTTAATAAAGTTAGAGCATTGGATACAAAACATGGACACATGTGCCATCAGCATAGGACCAGGGGCCATGGATTAAGGGGCTAGCACACCTAGATTAGCGCCTGACCACATGGAAAGAACCCATACGGCCAAGGGCCAAAGAGTCTGGGGTTGTGCCTTGAATAATTCCATTTTATGGGTTATTAAATTTATTATAGTGATTTTATTGATATTATTCAACATTTTTGGAGATTTTTGGCCAATATTGGGGGATATTGGGCCCTTTTTGAGGCCAGATCTTGGGGGGAAGTTGGGAAATGGTTATCAACTTCATATCTATATAAACCNGGGGGGGGGGGATTCATAGCAGGTTTATGATGAATATTTTCCAAGCCAAATCCATTTTTATGCAGGGAAGCTGTTGAGGAGCGCACCTTTGTGGGCCATTCTTGGGAGCTCTGGTCATCCGATATCAGTTATATTTCTTTTGTTGGGCTCTAGAGATCTGGTAGAACAATACCAAATCATTATTGTAACCTTTTTTCACTATTGGGATGTCATTTTAAATATTTTAACATAAATAACAAAGCTTCACCCACTAAGACAAAGGGTTGGAGATGTAGGCAAGATTCTCGAACTTCGTTATCACTTTCGTGATCTATGGTTTTTTGTTCTTCTTTCTTTATTTCAGATCTGTATATGTTCATATGGATGTGATGTTTCTTCCATAATTATTCCTATTTCATTCAGATTCCTAATTGGTTAATTAACACATTCTTAATAACTCAACCATTGTCATTTAAAAGATCTTTTCGCATCAAGTGGTATCAGAGCTAGTTGACGTTTGGATTTTAGTTTTGCATGTTAACCAGGGAAAAGGCACATCATGGTGAAGGTGAGCTTGTTGAAGAGAATCCATTGATTGGATTGAGAAAGATAACTTCTCAAAGTGAGAAGATGGCTTCGGAAGAGGGACTTTCTTAGGATGGGAAAGAGTTTCGAAAAAATTTCTTCACCATGTCAGAGTTGATGAAGGTTTTGTATGAGTATAGCTTGGAACGAAAGAGACCAGTTCTTGGTGAATCTTCGAAGGGAAAAGGTGAAGAAGGGGAGGATCCTCCTCAAATTCCTCCTTCACCTCCATCTTCACCTCCTTCTTATCCTTCCTCTTCAAGTTCAAGTTCTAAATCCAATGCAAAGAAACATGTCCATAAACATAAGAATGAAATGCCTTTATTAAAACTTGATGTTAAATTCAAATTACCCATGGATGATGGTTAAGTCAATGCAGAGAGACTTGATAATTGGGTCAGATAGATGGAGGTTTATTTCAATGTGCAACAAATCAAGGATGAGGCCACTCAAATTGAATTGGCATCATTGAGACTTGCAAACACAACACTCATTTGGTGGCAAAGAATGTTGCAAAATGGCACACAACAAGTGGGTAATTTATTTCCATCATGGCAAAGTTTTATTTCTACACTTAGAAAGAGATTCTATCCTTTGGGTTATAACGAGAAATCATTAATTGAATGGAAAGATTTAAAACTTAGAAAAGGACAAACAGTGCAAGAATACACAGATGGCTTTCGTAAAATGGCATTGATGTTAGATATTCCTTTACATATCCAAGAAACTCTTATGAAGTATATAGGAAGTTTACCTAGACATATTCAAAATATTGTATTCATGTTTGGACCAACTAATATTGATGAGGTTTTTGTTCAAGCAACATACATTGAAGCAGAGAAAACATGTTTTGGTGTATCAGGGGAATCCTCTTCAAGGAAACAGGACAAAAGGAAGTGGAATGGAAAGAAGTCAAATTCAATGGAAAGAAAGGAAGAGAAGTGCTCTTGCAAGAAATGCAAGAAAGAGGTGCATTATGAGGACCATTGTTGTAAATTTCATCCCGAGAAGAGGCCAAAGTGGTTCAAAGAAAAGAAAGGGAGGAAAACAGTTGCAACAACAACATGACCCATAGACTTGGGATCAGATTCAAGTGATGAATCTAAAGTCTTATTCGTTGGTATGACAGGTAAAATTGGTGAGGATTTGATTGTAGAAGTAACTTGTTTCACATAAGGGTCATCATGAGGCACACTAAGGTTGACACATTGATAGATAGTGGATCTCAATCTAACTTAATTCCAAAGGAATTGGTTCATCATTTGGGAATAAAAACATAGATACATCATAAGCCTTGCACACTTAAATGGATAAGCAACAATCATCAAATGCACATAACCAAGTAGTGCACATTAAAATTTTCAATTTCATCTAAGTTTGTAGACGAGGTAACATGTGATATGGTGACACTAAGTGAATGTGGAATGGTCTTAGGAAGTCCATACTTGTATGATCGTAAAACAATCTTCTATAGGGAAAAGAATCAATATCATTTAATCAAAGAAAGTCAAGAATATGTGGTTCATGCTCATCATGTAAAGGCAAATAAAATTATTCAAACAATGGAACAATTAAAGAAGTCATTTCAAGAAAGAAACACACCTATAATTGTTTCAAATCAAGCAATCGATCTTAAGAAATAACATGAGATGATTGTAGAATGGAAAATCAATCACAGTTTGCGTCAAGATAAGTTAAGGTCATGCAAATATTACAAACATATCAGTTCATTTGCAGTCATATTTTTGATGGCATCATTAGTAATGTTGTCTACATGGATGATAGTGGCTTTAGTAAGATGTGACAGGGTACAAATGGCTAACAATATGTTTTCAATTGTAATGATTGTGTTACAATTAATCTTGATGAGACATGGGCATAGGACAAAGTTCAAAGATAGAGAACAAGTCGGGTGGCCTATCCCGAGCTTGATGACTGGTCAATAACCTTTTGGGTACCAAAAGGTCTTTTAGTGGGGAGGTGTGATCCAAAACTAGATCTAGGAGCTTGATGGGGCTCAGAAAGGCCTAAAAATCAAAGTTCTCATAATGGCTTCAAAACGGACGAGTGTGTAGGCCTCGTCGATACAAGCACAATGCAACATTGCATATGACTTTACCAATAGAAACTCAGGTCTAAAACTAATCCTTTGGCACAAAATACAATGAACCTAGCCCTCGGTTCTGCTACCGATATGCATGTGACCTGACTCTCCATTGACTAGTGCGATTATGTTGTGGGTTGGTGCCCGGTCGGTCGGGCTAGCCCACTGACCAAGGGTGTGCGACCATGATTTTAACCAGGGGGTATTAATATAGTTAGAGTGTGGGCTATAGAATAGGGACACATGTGCCATCAACACAGGACCAAGGGTCGGGGCTTAAGGGGCCAGCGCACCCAGATTAGCGTATGGCCACATTGAAAGAACCCATATGACCAGGGGCCAACAAGTAAGGGGATTCTCCCTGAATAATTTCATTTTATGGGTTATTAACTTTACTGTAGTGATTTTATTGATATTATTCATCATTTTCGGAGAGTTTTGGCCAATATTAGGGGATATTAGGCCCTTTTTTATGCTAGATCTTGGGGGGAAGTTAGGAGATGGTTACCAACTTCAGATCTATATAAACCAGGCCTTCTTGAGGCCATGGAGGGAGATTCAGAGCAGTTTTATGCTAAATATTTTCTAAGCCAAAGCTATTTTTATGCAGGGAAGTTGTTGAGGAGCGCACCTTTGCAGGCCATCTCTGGGAGCTCCGATCATCTGATTTCATTGTCGTTTATTTTGTTGGGTTCTAGATATATGGTAGAACAAGACCAGATTAGTTTTGTAACCTTTTGGCACTGCTGTGATGTCATTTTAAATCTTTGAAAAGAAATAAGAAATCCTCACCAACTAAGACAAAGGCTCAGAGACGTAGGTGAGATTGTCGAACTCCGCTATCACTTTGGTGTTCTATGTTTTTTTGTTCTTCTTTCTTTATTTCAGATCTTTATATGTGCATATGGTTGTGATGTTTCTTCCATAATTCTTCCGCTTTCATTCAACTTCTTAATTAGTTAATTAACACATGCTTAATAACTCAACCATTGTCATTTAAAATATCTTTTTGGATCAACATGTGTGTGTAATGTGAGTTGATGTGACATCCACTTGGTATCATAGTGATCAACTTGAGGGATGCATAACTTTTTCATACGTTCTCGAATTGAGATGATCATGATGTTTTTGGAAACATCTCAATGTGTAGAAGAGTGTCAAGAGGATGAAAAATTCAATTGCAAAGTTTCGACCCAAAAATGGGTTGTTTAAGGCCTTAAACATGTTCTATACCCAAACCACCAAATAAATACATGTCCCTAAAATGGTTACTACAAGCCAATAACTCTAAATTTTCCACGTATAAAGTACCAAAATAAATGAAAAATTAAAAAGTGATCTATTCCAAATAAAAATCGATGATATTGCACATGTTTTGAAAATAGGGTGGGTTGAGGGTCCAAGTGGTCCAGAACTTCTCCTTCACCACTTTGTTCGAGTAGGAAAGTGTAGGAAACAACTCTCCCAATAAATTGGATAAGACATACAATAGATTTGAAATTAAACAAGGTAGGCCATCTTGGTCACTTACATGGGGAAGTGCAGTCACACAACTCTAGAGTGGGTTATTCGAAATATAAAAGGAAGTGGTTCTTGTTGTCTCCTCCTTAGCTTGTGAGTTGAGTTGCAATGGATATTGGTTTTTAATTATATCCCATTTAGAAAGAATATTTGAATGAAAAACAACAAAAACACCATAAACCGCCAAAAGAGAGGAAGAGGCAAAGACTCTTCTCACCAATTGGAAATCAAGAAAAAATCTTTTTGTAATATGTTAATATTAATAACTATTAAATATGTTAAAATAATACCTATCAAAGTGGATAGCTGAATAAATTAATAGTGGATACTCTCTACATGGATCATGGATGAGACTCACTTCCTAAATTTAGTTTAGGTTAATAATATTTTATACACTTTCTACAAAAGCTCCACTTGTAGCTGTTGTAGGAAAATCTGCCTGCGGACAAGTAGATCGACCTCTAAGGCTTGACCTTAACCCTAGACAGAAAAGTGCTTATCATGGACACTGAATTTCTTTCGAATCTATCTAAGCCTAATGCATGAGA
>JASDQU010211836.1:23644-34298 GCA_032191745.1 Picea mariana | reverse complement strand
CTCACCCAAATGTAACCACTTAACCCATGTCTTCTGCTGCCCAACCATGTAGTTAAGAAAATACCCCTCTAATCATTTGTTCACTATCTTTGTTTGGCCATCTGTCTGTGGGTGGTAACTCGTACCGGGATTCAACTCTGTGCCTGTGAGCCTGAACAGTTCCTACCAAAAAGCACTCATAAATCGACTGTCCCTGTCACTAACAATATTTTTCGGCAACCCATGAAGCTTGGATATCTCCCTGAAGAATAAATATGCTACCTGTGCTGCCTTGTACTCTAAGGATATGGCAAAGAAATGAGCGAACTTGGTGAACCTATCGACCACCACATAAATGCAATCTCGGCCCTGTGACTTTGGCAACCCTGTGATAAAGTCCATGGATGTGCTCTCCCATTTCTGCTCCGGAATGGGCAGTGGCTGAAGTAATCTTGCAAGATGGGTCTGCTCCACCTTATTCTGTTGACAAGTCACACTTCCGCACATGTCTCAATACATCATCTTTCAGGCCCTCCATGAGAACCTCTCTCTGATCTTCCTGTATGTCTTGAAATATTCTGGATGCCCAGTTAAAGGTGTGTCATGCATGGCTTTCATAATTTTCTCCTTTAATTTGGACTCCGGAACCAAGTATATGCGATCCTTGTAGTAGATGATATCATCTACCACCTTGTACCTGTCATACTGCACGCTGTTATCCATCACCTAACAAGCAAATTTGCTCTTGGAATACTCCACCAGAAGATTGAATTTCCAATCTACAAATATCTCTAATAACGAGCACAACTCTGGTCTCCTGGATAGAGCATCAACAACGACATTGTTCTTTCCTTTGACGTACTCAATATCAAAGTCACAGGCTTGCACTTTACTGACCCATTTCTGTTGCCTTTCATTAAGATCCTTTTGCCCCAAGAAGTGCCTCAATCTGTTGTCATCAGTCTTGACCACAAAACTCCCACCTACCAAGTACGGTCTGAATTTTTCCAATGCATGCATTATGGCGAGCATTTCCTTGTCATAGATGGGATAAAGTCTCTCGAGGGCAGAGAGCTTCCTGCTCTCGTATGCAATAGGATGCTTTTACTGCATCAAAACCGCTCCTATTCCCACACCAAATGCATCACACTCTAACACAAAGGGCTGAGTAAAATCAGGAAGTGCCAAAATGGGGCAAGAACTCATCACTTCCTTCATTTTATCAAAGGTCTTTTGGGCCTCTTCTGTCCAACAAAAAACCCCTTTCTTCGTAAGATCTGTAAGAGGGGCGGTCAACTGTGAGAATCCTGACACAAAGCGCCTGTAGTAACAACATATTCCAAGGAACCCTCGCAAATGTGTGATATCCTTAGGTGGTGGCCAATCTATAATAGTTTGTGTCTTCTCCCTGTGAACTTGCACTCCCTGTGCGTTGACTATATGCCCTAAGTAGAGAACCTCTGTTGTACCGAATTCACACTTAGATTCCTTGGCAAATAGGGACTACTCATCCATAAGGCTCAGAATCTCCTCCAAGTGCGCCAAATGCTCCTCCCAGGTCTTGCTATGCATCAAGAGATCATCAAAAAATACCAATAGAAACTTCCTCAACTGCTTCCTAAATATGTGATTCATGCATGACTAAAAAGTGGCAGGTGCGTTGGTCAATCCGAAAGGCATGACCAAGAACTCATAGTGCCCATAATGGCACCTAAAGGCGGTTTTATGGATGTCCTCCTCACGAACTCTGATCTGATGATATCCGGATCGAAGATCAATCTTCGAGAAATACACTGCTCCGTGCAGCTCACTAGCAGCTCATCGATCCTGGGTATAGGGTACCTGTTTTTTATTGTTTTCTTATTGAAGGCCCGATAATCAATACACATCCGCATTTTCACATCCTTCTTCTTAACCAAGACCACCGAAGAAGCGAAAGGACTGGAACTGGGTCTTATGTGCCCCATGTCAAGCAACTCCTTGATTGCTTTTTCTATTTCATCTTTGAACTTCTTGGGATGATGGTATGGGGTGGTGATCACTAGTTTGGCCCCCTCTTCAAGTTCGATGGTGTGCTCAAAACCTCTGTTAGGAGGTCTCCCTGGAGGTATCTGCTCAAATACCTTGTCATGTCTGCTCAATAAATACCGGATGTCTGCATGATAGTGCCTTCTGCCTTCATCATCTGTCTGGGACGTAATAAAGCATTGTGCTGCATATACTACATCTCCATGTCTGAATATGGCTTCCATTCTTTTGTTTGATACTACTGTAGGAGCATTGTTCGCCATGCCTTGCAATACAACCTGTTTCCCTCCTTGCGTGAAGAACTTCATGGTCATCTGTTTGTAGTTTGTGGTTGTTAGCACTGGAAGTCACCTCTGGATTGCGGCAGAGGTAAGCTCAGTACCCATCAGTTTGTATGTGACAATGAATAAATTTAAGGGTGGTCTAATGGACGCAATCTCATGATAATATCGCTTTAACTCAGAAAACTGGGTTGGTATGCATACACAGATGAGGTCTTGATCTAACTTCAGTCAGTAAGTTGTAGTAAAGGTGAGTAGAGGGAAGAACTTGAGGAGAGTGAAGAGCTCTGCTATGGACATCCGGTCTTCCAACAGCCTAAGGAGGAAAAATTCAGAAGACAAGATCCTCTTGGTTCCGAGTTTTAAGGAACTGAATGAGATTATCACTGAACTGCAATCAAACATACATCACAATTCAATAACAACAACCCGACTGGATTATCCATGCCCGAGTCATTCAGTGTTGGAAGGAAAAGACAACACAAGAGACTGATTAAAACTGGTCGCGATGTCACTGTGATCAAACCTACATCACAAAACATAACTACCCTCGACCGAATCATCCATGCCCGAGTGTTCTAATGCAACTGTTAACAGAGATATGAAAGGAAGCTGACTTACATTAAACAAGAAATCTCAAATACAGATACATAACCAGAAGAACCAGAGTTTCATTAAAACTGTACAATGCGGGAGCGTAGCTCAACCATCGACCCCCTTAACAAAATATCAAAACTACCTATTTATACTCAGAACAATTCACCACTACGAGGAGCACGATCGGGCCCCTACATTCAAGGCTTTTCGTCTGTGCCTTCTCTATGAGACTGTGTAGGCATTCTTCTGTCAGACGCGAGCTCAGATCGATATGGGTTTTGCAGGGAAATCTGTTTGCAGGAGTACCACAGGCTGACGGTTCAGTCCCCATGGCCGGGTCTTCCATACTTTTAATTACCGAGTGAGTCGAGGTTTCAACCACCCGACCTGCCTTCCATTAACTGCTTTCATTGGGAAGGGGATGAGGCTTAACGCCCAGGGATCTACCATGCGTTGCTAGCGGCCCTTCGAGTCAACCCGGCACCTTGAAACCATGATGGTCTCGTTCTTTAACTCACACGGACATCCTCGGCTTTTGGTGCAGGTCTCATGAAATCCACACCCTTTCCTTCGCGCTCCCAAAGCTCCTGGTGCTAGCTTCTCCTTCACTGCATTTTTCTTGCATGCGACCTTGGGCCATGACCATGGGCCCAACTCCTGGGCGCATCGTGATTTTGCGTTTCGGGGGCCTTCACATCACTTTGACTACAATCTCCTGATACCCGGTATTGCGAAATTAACTGAATCAGATGGATGACTGGATCTTCTTTGCTTTTGATGGCTGCGATTTCTTCCTCGGAACTCCACCTTGGCCAGCTCTACGCTATGGGCGTCAACCTTTCCTCCTGGACCCGCTTCCATATGACCTCGGGCTATGACCATGGGCCCAACTCCTAAGCACATGGCGATTTCGCGTTTCGGGGGTTTTCACATCACATGACTTCAATCTCCCAATACCCGATATTGCGAGATGGCCCTATTTAGATCGACAGTTGGATCCGCTATGCATCCGACGACTGCGATTGCTTCCTTGAAAACCCGAGTCACCAATCATACGCTCGGTGCTTACCTTTTTCCTTGGGCCCACCTCCTATGTGGCCCTGGGCTGTGACCACGGGCCCAACTCCTGGGCGCTTCGCGATTTCGCGTTTCGGGAACTTGCGCCTTGCTCCATGCTGAAACCTCCAACTCGCGAAATCGCGATTTCGCTTATCTGCTGCCACGTGCCCCTCTGGTTTGGACGGCCCAGATCTATTTTCTTTTGACTCCTTCCAAAACTCCCGAAAGTCGCTTCCGCAAACCATCAGATCGACTGCCACCTGTCCCTATAAGATCCATGGTCCAGATCTAATCTTCATCATATCGGGATTTCGCGTCTTGGGAAGTTGAAAGACTACTCACCTCCCTTCTCCCGATTCCCGATTCTCCGACTTCGCCAGTGTCAGATCAACGGTCCACGACTTTCCTCGATCCAACGGCTCAGATCAACTCGTGATTTCACATTTTGCGAGTCCTCACGACTCTGCCCTTTGACTTTTCCACTCCGTGAGTCAGCGAAATGATGATCTCTCGCCACATACCCTTCCCAACACCAACGGCTAGGATTGACCTCGCGACTTTGGACCTCTGTCTGACGTTAAACTTCGTGCAACTTTATGATCCCGATCGCCTGAGGGCCGCAAATATGAACTTCGAATGGAACCTCCGCTGAAAATTGAAATTGCTTGCTCGCTTGATTTGAGTCCATATTAGACTGCTCTGAGTGCTGCGCTTTGTGCTCATGGCTGCGGCCTGTGTAAATAAATACTTGGACGACTGACTGAGGGCTCAGGAAAGCAAAAGGATTAGTGACAGATGTAGAGAGAGAAGTGATCAACCTTAGAGAAAACAAAAAGCTTAGGGCCGAGACTTCTCAGGCAGGACAGCACAGAACAAAAGTTCGGTCAAACGATCGAGGGCAGATGTAGAGCAAACTACAAGCCGAAAGGGAAAAACTTAAGAATTGGTCTGCGAAAGGAGAGAGACAGGGAAAAACACAGACCTAGGTAGAAACCACAAACCCACAGGACTCTTGACAAGTTTGTGTGATAACAGTGGTAATGTTCCCCAATGTCTGAAGCCACTGAACTCCCAACACTACATCTGAATCTGCCACATCCACCACATAAAAGTCTTTTGTTGAGGTGTAGTTACCAATTGTCAAGGCCAATCTAGAAATTTTCTTTGTGCAAGACACATTAAATCCGTCGGCCACCACTACTTTGAACCCCTCAAAGTCCTCTATAGCTACTCGTCTCCTAGCCACCCAGGCTGCATCAATAAAGTTGTGGGTTGCCCCACCATCAATCAAGGCCGTGACTCCCTGTCCCCTTATGACTCCTCCAACTCTGAAGGTGTTGAATCTCGGGGTACCAGATAATGAAGCTATAACAACCTCCTTGGCCTCCTCACTATGCTTCTCCTCCGTCTCTTCCTTCTGCTCTTTTCCCTGCTCAAGAGAAACCTCCTGCTCCTCCTCCTCATCGGAATCTGAATGTACCTCAATATAATGGGCTTGACCCTTCCCTTGACACCTGTGTCCTGGTACCCATGGATCTTTGCAGTGGAAACAAAGATTCTTTCTCCTTAGCTCATTTCTTGTTGCCTCATCCAACCTTTCCTTACCTATACCTTCCTTCCCAGTAGGCTTCTTTTCCTTTCCTTTCTGTGGAATAATGGGTTTGGAAAAAAAAATTTGTTTTACAGATTGCTCCATCCATGTCCCTTGCCCTGACAATAGCATCCTGCAAGGTCTCAGGCTTGAAAGCCTTTACCCAACCACGAAGTGGTTCTAACAACCTCTCAATGAACAACATGACAAGCCTCTGCTCTGATATATTTGACATTGTCACTGCTAGCTTCTGAAACTCTGTGATGTAAGCATCTGGCGACCCCTCTTGTTTGAGTTGTGCTAACTCTCTGAAATGTAGCTCTGGATCCTTTTTATCAAACCTCTCCATTAACTTCTGAGTGAAGTCCAAACAGGAGGTGATAGTCGCATGTCCTAGCTTGACCAACCCATGGTACCACCACTCATGGGCTTCTCCATCAAGGTGTAGAGTAGCGAATTTGATCGCTTCGGCCTTGGTCATAGGGTTGAGCTGGAAGTATGTATCTAGTTTTGGTACCCATGCCCTGGCTGTGCTCCTATTAGACCCATCGAAGGAAGGAATGGATAGCTTCCCCAACTTTCGTGCTAGATCCTTTTTCTGTTGCACCCTGTTATGATCCCTTGGTCTATTTCTGTATTTGATTGTGCAGAAGTCCTGAAGTGACATGGCTGCCTGAAACTCATCACCTAGGGCTTGATATTCTCTCAGATAGTCTTGAAAAGTTTCACCTGGAAATTGCTGCCCTTGATTTTTCGTTGGTTGGTTTCCCAAAAAAATGGGTAAAAGAGGTCTAGGGACTGTTCTGATAGTGGTCCTAGCACCAATCTGCATAGGGATCCCGGTATTGTTAAGTACAGGAATCTCATTATTGTTGTCGGCTCCATTATTCACATTGGACTCCCCTGCTCCTTTATTACTCCCATGGTTCTGATTGGTTTGATCGGTGAGTAACTGAGTTATAAGTTGAGTAAGCTGCTGTTGTCCAGCTGCTAAACTCTCCAAGATCTGCATTCCCCTTTCCTCATTGGCATCACCCATGTTTTCCACTTGTCCAACCTCCGGTTGATTTTCCCTTACTTCTTATTCCTCTTCAAAAATGTTTTCTGCCCCTCGCTGCCTTCTACTTGTGTATGTGACACCTAGAAATCTGTTGTCTTCACCCCTCATGAACAACAAAACCCCTCTTCAGGCTGGCAGGAAAGAGGGCTCTGATATCATTGTAATGATCCTTGCCAAAATTTTCTTTAATTGTTGTTTGTGAGGTTCAGGAATTAGAGCAAGTAATTTTGATGCATGTGTTTATACGATAAATGAAAACAAGTATTCTGAACTACTTGCAATACTCAAATGAAATGACACATAAAATCGTTGCTAGTTGTCTTCAATTTGAGGTTAAATAGATACAAAATAAATGACAATGTTCAGGCTTATAGAACAACAATTAAGAGAACTTGGAATATCCTTGTGGTGGGTTGCTTCTCATATACAGGAGGAATAAATATAATTGGCAGCAGTGTTATTACAACAACCCCTTGAAGATGCAAATCTGGGAGATATATGAAGTGTGGCTGATACACAATTCTGTAATAGAGGAGGTATGCTCCAGTATGCAAGTTCTGCTCTCTGCTCTATAATAAATCGCCCCCAATCATGAGAATCGACCCAGCATATGGGAAAATCGTCCCCCATTGAAGAATACTGTCCAGAATGCAAGGAACTCGACCCTCCTTAACACATATCAGTCGGCAAGTTGAAGGAATTCAACCAGCAAGTGGTTTTGCTATCCCAATCTTCAAGTTTCAGTGCCCAGAATGCATTAGACTCAGCCAATGACTAGTTAGCTTCGTTTTATGCGAGAACTCGCCCCTTACAATTCTTAAACTCATTCCCTGCTGCAAAAATATTCTCCATGGTCCTGGCTTGACCCAACACAAGGGGGAAAACTCGCCCAAACCAAGATATCGTCCTCTAAAGAGCAACTCGACCCACAAAAAGGCAAGATGTTCGCTGCCTCCAGAAAACGCAGCCCCCAACTACACAACTTTGTTGCACAAAGTGAAGGATTTGTCTCTGCGGAAGCACACTGAGAATATCTATGAGATCTCTCCAAGAAAATGACTAACTAGGGTGGATTCGTTTCACCACCGAAGCCAATCTCTGAAAATTTCTCCTAGGGTTTCTGTCCTAAGAGTTCCAAAGCCACAGTGAGCTCTCTCAGTAAGAAATTAGAAAAATGTCAATCCTAGAATGCGAGAGGGTGGCCTCCTTTTTCCCTTTTATTTGTTCGTTGACTCTTTTGCAACCCTTTTACCCTTTTAATCAATTTAAGTGACGTTTCATATTCTTCCTAAGTCACTTTAGGCACTTTTTTCCTTTTTCCCCCTTTTAATTATTTAATGTCGTTTTGTTAGGCACTTTTCCCCTTAGGACATTAAATAATTAATTAATTCCCTTCTTAAGGACTATAGCCTACGAGAATCACTTAGGCTATTGCGTCCAAGTCCCCTGATCACTCAGAAGGGGACATGACATGAACTCAACAAACGATTAAGTCATGACCATGATCTCAAGAGGGCAAGATCTAATCTTGACCGTCTATCTCTTTGGAAGACCAAAGGTTAGGGAAGTTACTCATTAATGAGTAATAAAAGGAGCACTAAAGGAGAGGTGGGGTGCACTTTTGAAGAGAGTTTGGAGGGAAAGTGAAGAGGCATGATTTCGAAGAGAGAGTTTGAGCTAAGGGAAAGAGTAGCAGCAAGAGGGGATTGGCAGACATCCCAAGGAAAGGATTGGAACGCATCCCAAAGATATTTTCAGCATTGTTTGCAGTCCTATACTATAGAACAACTGAAGGTGGGCTGTACAACATTTATTTCTGGTCGTACAACTGGTATAAAGCACAAAAGTCGAGGTAGAAGATGTTTAGCATGATTTCCAAGGTGTTTTGCTGAGAAAGGATCGTACAACTGAGTACTGTATATTACAGTCAAGTTTGGGCACAAAACTTGAGGGTAAACCTGCTATATAGGACCACACAATTGCACAAAAAACGAGACAACTTGTGTGGGCACACAAATCAAGGTGGTTTGTGCAGATCTAGTGAGATAAGTTGATGTATTTAATGTTGATAATGTTGCTGTTGTAAACTTAGAATTTTTTCCTTCAGCTCAATAAGAAGAAATCTCCTTGACTGGTTTTCCCCTTGTGGGTTTTTCCAGGGGCATTGCCCAGAAAATTCCTCGTGTCACTTGTCCATTGTTCATTTTTCCGCTGCTATATTCTCCAGATTACCTAGTCACTTGTATTTCTGCCCATAGTTCCAGTAAAATGCATGTGATTCGATTGCTTTATTGGTGAATAACTATTGGAGGTTGAAATCTATTATTGACTAAGTGTTTGAGGGTTATGTTTAAACAAAAAGGACTAAGTTGGAAAATTGCAGTATGAAATGTATTCTTATTGGCTATTCATATGAGAAGAGAGGCTATAGGTTGCTATTCAATGGGAAATTCATTATCAGTCGGGATGTAGTCTTTGATGAGACAAAAAGTAAAACAGTTGGAGAGATTGACAATCTCCTTAGTCACTTGGAGAAAAAGGTAGCTCAGGTAAAACAATTGATCAAAGAAAACCAAATTGGATTGAAAATGTCTTAGCCTCCAACATGAATGTTCAAGAGATAGATAACTCTTCCTTTGATGATGATTCTTCAATACAGGACAAATCAATTGCAGTAACTTCACCATAGGGACATCACAGAAGACTGAAATGGTTCCAACAACTGCTTAAAGATGTTCACCCAGATGAACAAGACAAAACATGAACTAGAAATTCTACTTCATCTCACTCAAATTTTTCTGTAGTAACTCATGATTCCATTGAACCAACAACTTTTGCAGAAGCAATAAATCACAAAGAATGGCAGAAATCCATGGTGGATGAGTATAATTCGGTAATTGCAAATGGAACATGGAAACTTGTTGATTGTCCAACAAATGTTAAACCCATCGACTGCAATGGGTTTACCACATCAATTATAAAGCAAATGGTGAAGTAGATAAATATAAAGCAAGACTTGTCGCAAAAGGATTTGCTGAAAAAGAAGGAATCGACTATGACGAAATGTTTGCTCCAATAGTAAAGTGGAACTGTAATGTTCCCAAGTTGGTATTTACTTGGAAACTAAGGGTTTTTTCTGAGTTTTTTTTGTTGTTTGTTTGTTTGCAGGTTCTAGTCTTCCCAGTTGTTTGCACTATGAAGATTATTTGGAGTTTAATAGTGTGCAAATTACAAGAATACAATAGCAATCACATCCATATAACAAGATACAAGAGATATCACACCATGGAATAGCAAAAATGTCAGATATGACCTTTATTTAGATAGTAGATGATCCATATTACAATAGATCTGCAGATCTGGATATATGAAGATAGAATATCAAGGATGGAATGAATGCTACAACAAACAAGCTCCAAGACTGAAGATAATAGCCTCCAAGGCTCTACAAAATGCTGAATATTAGCACAAGATCAATTCCTTATCCTTCCAACGCTGGAAACCCCTCCTTCTGCTGAGTTGCGCACTATCCTGGTGGTTGTAGCTACCCAAGATTTTGACCCTCCTCTTCCTGTGCTCCAAATCACCCCAAACTCTACAGGAATGTAGATCGGGCCACTAGAAACCCCTATGCTGAGCTTCTTGTTGATTGGAGGTGTTTAGAACCCCCAGATGAATAGATCCTCCTTGCCCTCCTCCTGTAGAATTCGTGCTAGCTCACAATAAAAGATATGTTGGAAAGAACTACTCCAAAATGGCTAAGGAAGGCACCCTAGGCCCAATAATTAGATCCCAATGGGTTTGGACCCCTGAAACTCCCTCACCTCTCCAAATTGAATGGAACTAGTTCCTCAAGTGCACCCTCCTGCTGGAAACCCCCACAGATGCACACTGCCTCTCTTTGAACCTATAGAATTCACTTGTGACTGAGATAGAATGGTGAGGGAGGAATCTTTCACCTCCGTGACCAAGCTTGGACCAAGTTGGGTGGGATCTTTCATCACCGAGCTTATCTTTAGGGTTTGTTCTCCCAAAACCCTCAAAACGTCTTTGGCTCTA
>JASDQU010211834.1:548-18623 GCA_032191745.1 Picea mariana | reverse complement strand
TCCTCATAGTTTCCAACAGGGTAATACTGTTCCTTTACCGCATCCACAAAAAAATCCCAAGTGGGATCAACCCCATATATTTCAGACTCCTCTGTGGAACTCTACTCTTGATAAGTTCCCCTCCAATGTTTGACATGGGGGAGAGCTTTAAGGAGTGCGAAGGTGATCTTTTATTTGTCGGAAAATTTGTGAACAGAGAAATAACCTTCTAGCAGATTTAACCATTTGTCTAGGGCCTCTGCATCTATTTGTCCTTCAAATACAAGAATATCAAAATTAAATTGTACCTTGAAAGGTGAGGTGCCTCCAAAGTGGCCACTTGATGAAGATGCACCTGTTGCTATCAGCAGGCATTGAAGGATGTGGGAAAAATTCTCCATCGTTTCGTCCCTCTATCGCGTGAGAGCTTGCTCAAGCAACATACTGATAGTATCGTCTTCTCCATCATTTTTATTTTCTTCCACCATTGAGGGTTTCATGGGTGTTCAAGAATGTTTTTCCTCAAGAGAGACAATATCGAGACCCAACTTCCTATAATCATACCTTTTTGGGGACATGCACTGAAAAAATGATCAAGAGCAGCCTACTCTGATACCACTGATCCAGATTATTTTCGGCACAAAATGAGATCGAAAATATAATAAATAAATGCAAAGAGATATCATAGATATTCAATAATATAATAGAAATATATCATAGATACAACCATAAACACATAGGTGCAATAATACATGATTTCTATTAATGAAAGAATTGTACAGAGACTATAAAAATACAGAGTGAAAGACTCGCTAAAATGGTGGTAGCGTATCTCTGAGAAGAGATGTGACAACTACTCACATTCGCAAGAAGATTATTATAGTGAGGCTTTGAAGGAATTTTTAAAATAATTAAGAATTCCAAAAACCCTAGACATCCAAAAACCTAACCCTAGTAGATGAAGCGCCAAAAGTCATGTGGGCCCCGTTTGGGTAAGTGAGTACATCAACTTCCCGGGGTCGTAACTTTTGCATACGATCTCTGTTTTATGCGTGTAATAGCTCGTTGGAAAGGTATCATCAAGGAGATTAATTTTGGGGGATCAATAATGAATTTGGATATGATTTAGAACCTCGATCTTGAAAAAACTTCATTTGGGCCCTCAAAATGGCCCCAGAAGTTAAAACCTACTAAAAAAAGTAAATTGCCAAAATTGCTAGAAAACTGTTTTGAGCTAGTTGGAAAAGGTGGGTGGCCACCATTATCTACTTGGATCATCAGGACATGACCCAAAACCTATCTCTAAAAGCGCTTTAGGACTTCTCTTTTCAGGGATCTTCACAACACCAGACAATACAGTTCCTGATGCCCGCTTTGACTAAATCACCTGACTTAGATTCACGACAAGATCTTCTTTGCATCCTATAGCTATGATTTCTTCCTCACAAATCCACCTCGATCGGCTCCATGCGATGGGCACCAACCTTTCCTCCTAGATCCATTTTCCATATGACCCTGGGCTCTGAACCTTGGCCCACTCTTCGAGCACTTCCCGAGCACACGCTGCGTGAAACTTGTACATTTCTCCCAGCGAAACCTCTGATTTGTGAAACTGTGAATCCGTTGATCCAACACCACATGCCCCTCTGGATGCATGACCCACTCATCATTCCAAATATCCTACAGTGACTTTCTCGCAATTCGTATCTAATGCCACGCGTCCCTCTGGATCGGATGACTCCCTCTAATTTCTGGCTTCGGGACTTCGGAACTTTCGACACTTTGGGGATTTTTGGCACTTTGGGACCTCGAAGAGTTTGGGACTTTAGGATTTAGAGAAAGTTGAAGGGAGAAGCACCCATAATCCCGAAACCCAAAATCCAAAATAGATTGTGCCCGTCTACTAAGGAAGAACACACGACATTTTATCTTCAACTTCGGACTTCTATCTGACATTAAACTTCACGCAACTTTATAATCTCGATCACCTGAGGGCCGCTAATCTGAATTTTGAATGGAATCTTCATCATTGAAACTGAACTTTCTTGCTTTCTGGTTATTTTGGCCCAAAATGGAATTCCTTTGAATGATGCACTTTGTGCTCATGGCTACGGCTTGTGTAAATAAATACTTGGATGACTGGTTGAGGGATTGAGAAAACAAAAGGATCAGTGATAGAGGTAAAGGAGATGGGTGTTCATATTTAGGGAAATAAAGATAGGCTTCAGGCCGAGACTTTTTTAGGTAAGACAATAAATGAAAATAGGTCACCAAACAAAGGGGGAAAAAAAAATGGCTTTGCCAATTGAAAAGGAAAAACTTAAAGACTTGGCTTGTGAACGAGAGAGAGAGACAGGGGAAGGACAAAGATTCAGGTATTATCGACACACACCTATGAACCTTGACAACCTAATGTGATAACACTTATTTCCTTATATTTGGAAGGATGTCTCTACATTTTAAGTAACATCTGAGAAATAAGCTATTTTCGAAGCCCAACAATTGGACCTCATATATGCTCAATATTGGATGTTGTATGAAATTCTTCCTAACATGTCATGGTTGAAATATTACCCTAGAAAAAATCATGGACCTCATGCCGATGGAATGATAGTATCTGCAATGCTAAGTATACAAAATTGGTGATGAACTAGTTGGAAGATTTGTCTCTAAGCCATCTTGCAGTAGGACAATCTTCAACTTCATCCTCCACTCCCACTTAGTCGACGGATGTGCATTCTGTAAAGTCATCGGATACCAAAATGGAAACTAGAAACCAAGAGGGAATAAAAGGAAAGGACAAGGTAATAATCATAATGGTGGGAAAAATAATAATAAATCCAAGGAAAACACTAGCAATTATAGATTGAATAATAATGTTGGTGAGGAAAAGAAAGAAAAAAAGTAGGTGAAGTTTCCTTGTAAAATTTATAAAGATGATCACCTTACCGACTTATCCCCAAAAATCGAGGAATACTTGAGGATCTTATCACAGCCACATGTTGTTCTTACAAATCCATTTATGCATAATCAACACATGGCCTTGGGGACCCCCAACAACGAAAAATGTGTCAAATGAAAGTAAAAACCCGTTGGCAGATGACGATGTCCATCTATGCATAAATATGGTCAAGTCTCAGATTGATGTAGCCACTTGATCTCATGATTACTTTTCTTCATAGACCATTGTAGGTCTAGATTCTCCTCCTCTTCCAGAAACACCCTTACAGATTGAAAATTTGGATCCTCCACCTCGTATTCCAAAAGGAGTACTATAGTGCTCTTCCCACAATCCTAATGCCAAATCTGCTTAGAACTATTTGATTGTCGAGGATCTGGGCCAAACCCCTTGTGCGATGTCAGCTTTAGAGGTTCTCCATATGTTTCCTTCATAGAGGAATTCTTTGTTATCTGCATTAGGATCTATAGACCCATATGGCTCAAAATTTATCAAGTTTGACGTCAGAGATTTTAGTCCTTTCTTACCTTACCACATGGCCTTTCAAATCCATGTGGAGTACACAAAAATTACCATCAAACACACTGTAATTGATGAAGGTACTTTGACATGTGTGATGTCCCTAACCTGTTGGAAAGTCATTGTCTCTTTGAATCTATCCCAATCTATGACTATGTTGACATCATTTGATGGGCATTCATTTTGACCCCATGGAATTCTTCCCTCTTTTTCAATCTAGTTAGGTGGGAAGACAATGGAGGTTGATGTTGAGGTGGTTGATGCACCCTTCGACTATAATTTAATACTAGGGCGTAATTGGACTTATGCCATGACAGCCTTCATGTCATCATTTTTCAACACTTTATGTTTTCCTCAAGAAGGTAAAATACTGACGATTGATTAGTTGTCCTTTGTGCACTCTAGTCGTAATTCATCGTTTGGACCTTCGGTCCCTATGATTGACAATTCTTAGTAGGAAATTGAGGATGTTGGTGTCATAATGTATTCCTCTCTGATGGGTAGCTTTGATTTCATGGCACCAATTCACCACATTCATGCCATTTCCAGTGACTCTTCATCATCAATGAGGTCTTTTCCTTTCCATACTTCATATTTCAATGATCCTTAGACCCTACCTTCCCCAACTATGTCATATGAAGGCTAGTCGCACATTGGGATGGAAATTCCACTTTCAATGGAAGAAGTTGCATAAAAGTTTAATCTTGATGGTACTATTAACCTAGATCCTTCCTCCTTGTGGACAGATGAGGTTGATCCTATTCTAGATCCCATATGGTTCATTCAATCATATTGTTCACATGATTTCCTCATTCATACTTTACCTTCAGATGAATTCATCTTAGAGGCCATGTATGGTCCTGATATACCTTGGGACCATATGCATCATCGCTCCTATTTCCTCCTAGATCTTGTTAATATCGAATATGATGAATTCAGATATACCTTGAGTTATATGGTTGGTCATGATGTGGTTGCATTATATACACATGGTATTTATGCCGAAGGAAACATGGAGAATATTTATCCTATTGTCAAGATTGACATCTCTCATATTCCTTGAAAAATTGAGAACGTATTTATTGGTGTGGATAATTGACCTGAAGAAATTCAGATATACACCGATCTCTTCAAAGATTTTCTTAATGTATTAGATTGGTCGTATAAATATATTCGAAGTATCGATCCCAACATTGTATAACATGAGATTAAAACCAATCTAGATGCTAAATCTATTCAACAACATCTTAGAGTTTTTAATCCTAGGAAACCCCTTGCTATGAAGGTAGAGGTAGAGAAGATACTTAATGTTGGTTTCATATACCAGGTTCCCTTGATTGAATGGGCTTCCATCCCCATTCCCATAAATAAAATAAAGGAACCATCCATGTATGTATGGATTTTCGAGACCTAAACAAGGCTTGTCCTAAATGTAACTTCCCGACTCCGTTCATTGACCAGATTCTTGACGAGTGCGTGGGAAGCAAAGTCTTTTATTTTATGGAAGGATTTTTAGGGTATAATCAAATTCAAATCAAACTTGAGGATCAACATAAGAAGATGTTTATTTGTCCTTCCGGCCTTAAATATGTTGGAGAAACCTTCCAACATGCCATGAAATTTTATTTTCATGATCTTAATCATATTGTTGAATCTTACCTAGATGATCTTGTTGCTCACTCTCGCAAGAGAGTAGATCACTCCACTCACCTTCGATTAGTATTTTAGAGATTGCATTACTATCACATTCAGTTGAACCCTTACAAGTGCATCTTTTGCGTTAGGTCTGGCCATATTTTAGGATTATTAGTGAGCATGGGATCATGGTAGATATTATGAAGGTTGAGGCAATATTTTGATTTCCTCCCCCATGCAACATTAGACAAATTCAAGGTTTACAGGGGAAGGATAATTTCCTGTGTCGATTCATAGTGAACTATGCCAATTTAACTAAGGGTTTCATGTGTATTTTGAAGAAAAATACTTTGTTTATATGGGATGAGCATATATTTCTTATCTTGTCTTTGTGTTGGAGAAATTTCTATTTTCGGCACACTAGTTCAGTGGGATTTAGCTGACTAGTTGTATTTTAGACTTTCTAATCTTAGACCATCACTATTATGCATGCATTCCTAATTATAGGATGTCATTTACTATATGAGTGAAGATCACTAACTCATTAATAAGATCGTAATAAACATTGATTCTCATTCTTGATATTGTATCTCTCTTCCTTTTCTTGATAATCTTTGTTTGTGTATGCTTTAGCTAGGTCTCCTGTGCAGGTTTCCATGAAACACTGACATGGTATCAGAGACGAGATGCTTGGAGAAACCGAGACAAGCCAAAGTAGAGTGAAAGAGTCCTTGAATAAACCTCATTTCCACAATTTTTGTGGCCTATACCTATATAAAGGTGCGATTATTGGAAAATTTTTGGCCTCTCCCTATCGAAGGGTGTGATGGTCACACTGAAACTTAAGAATATTTTCTTTTTTCAGGCATCGTCGCAGCCTATACACAGCCAAGGTACGATGTCATCACATTGTGTTCTTCATCTAGGGTGAGATGATTTAGGTTTTGAAAATATTCGCACTATGTCCTTCACTAGGGTGTAACGATTCAACATCGTCTCACTTCATCCATCTATAGGGTGCGATGATTCAACAACCCTCCAAAATTTGTTTTTTTGCAGTAAATAGCCATATATCGAAATTTGCGATATGGGTCGGGATGAAATTTTTACCAGAGACGTATAATATAGGGATTCTCATGCTCACCAAAAATGTACAAAACCCAAATCATATTTTAGGATATATAGCTATTTTTTCATAGCTATAGCTTCCATAGAACCGTCAATCATATCTCAGAATCCACGATCTGGGTTTTTAAGATATTTTCATAATCAATAGCAGGGATGGAGATGAAGAAACTTATTCAATCAAGTTTGGTGATAATAATCACACCGTACAACTATTTTGAACAGAAATCAAAGGCCTCATTCCAACTCAAAATAAAAGGACTATATAATTTGATGACGACGACAGAAACAGAGCCTACATCAGCGCTTGAGAAGACCAGATGGGCAAACCATAAGGATGGGTCCATAGGACTACTTCTTGAGTTAATATCGACTAATATATGGTTTCATATTGCCACATGAAAGACTCAAAATGATATATAGACCACCTTGAAAGGAATCTTTGGAAAGAAGGATGAGATGTGAGGTCGTATGCTTGAGGTAGAGTTGAATATGTTAGACCCTAAAATTTTTGATAATATATAGGATTTATTTACTAAATTTAAATCTTTGATTTCGATCTTGGGTGAATGTGTTATTGAAAATTATACATAAGAGAAACAACTTATTCTAACAATCTTGGCCAAGCTAGGACCAAAATACGTTGTATATGTCTACAATTTCCATTATGGTAGATGTCTTTTTGGAACAAATTGGAAAATGCCTACGTTGGCTGAATTCATTGAGTATATTACACAAGAGAAAAAACAACTCATATAGATGGGCCTCATGAAATATCCCAAAGCACATGCACTCACCATGCATGATGGAAAAGGTTCATCCAAACAGAATGTGAAAGAGGGATATTCCAAAACCTTTAATGATTCTTCAAGTTCCAAAGACTCTTTAGATTCCAAGAACAAGAAGGAGGGAAAGATGTGCACTTACTGCAATAAACTGAATCATGAAGAATCGACATGCATCAAGAAACATATTGATTTTATGGCATAGGCACTTCAACAAAAAAACCTTGGAAACTTCATTCTAGAGGGAGTCAAGAAGCAGAAGGAAGAATATCCTTCTCCTAAGAAAGGTAATCATCATGCTCTGGTTGCAATTAATTCCTCATTTTATTCATGGATTATATATTCTAGTGCATCCCATCATATGGTAGTGAAAGATAAAGTTTTATCTTCCTTGATTCCATGCTCAAGACCCCCTATTCTCATGGGGGTTATACTCCAGTAGAAGTAGCAGGATAAGGGAGAGTAGAACTCCAAAATGGGAGTTTTGAGAATGTTTTACATGTTCCAAATATTTCTATGAATCTGCTCTCAATTTATCAGATCACTTAGAAAGGTAAAAAGGTTGAATTTACATCAGATTCAGTTTTAGTAATTGACATGCATGACAATTCCATCATTGGTATTGGTGAGGTGGATCACAAGTCAAGGTTGTATAAATTCACTAAGTTTTGTGACGATGACTTCTCTATTCTAATTACACATAAGGAGAGTTCTTTGCATGCACCTTTAGTGCAACATGCATATACTCTTGTTCTTCCATCAGTTTTAGACATCAGAGATGATTCCATACACTAGATTTTGTACATGGAAATAAGAAGGTAGAATAGTAAGATAAGAAGCCAACACCAAAGCTTCAACAGATGCCCAAGAAGGAACATACCGACTTTAGGCAGCATGCAACCTTGTAGGGAATCCATTGGATTTGAGGATGACTCGATCTTACCATGAGGAGCCTTCTCATATACTTTCAGCTTCAAAACCTGCGATGTCCATGCATTGCTATATGGTTCATTCTACCGATCCACAAAACTACAATAGGGTTGTAGGAAATTTATTATGGAAAGAATCCATGCAGAAGGAGTATGACTCACTGCTAAAGAATCAGACTTTGCATCTGGTTCCACCTCCACCAGAAAGGAATATTTTTTGGTGCAAATGGGTCCACAGGATCAAGAAGTACAAGGCCTGATAGGTTTCCAAGGTAGTTCATCATATCCATAAATATTTCTACATCTTCACGAAGAATTTCAGTGAGCAAAAGTTTCAAACTTTGCGGGATCGTCTTGCAGTGAAGAACAAAGTTTCCTAGCAACTACCATTTACTTATTTTGATACATTGTCTCTTGAGGGGGGCTTTGTTCCCACATGGTTTTCCTTCTTTTCTCATTTTTATTCAATGTTCGTTAGTTGCATTGTTCATGAGTACCTAAAATGGCCTAGTAGCCGGGACTCATTTTTTAATCCATAGTAATGTTCAGGGGGGGTATTGGAGAAATTTCTATTTTCGGCACACTAGTTCAGTGGGAGTTAACTTACTAGTTCTATTTTAGACTTTCTAATCTTATACCATCACTATTATGCATGCATTCCTAATTATAGGATGCCATTGCCTATATGAGTGAAGTTCACTCACTCATTGATAAGATCATAATAAACATTGATTCTCATTCTTGATATTGTATCTCTCTTCCTTTTCTTGATAAGATTTGTTTTTGTATGCTTTAGCTAGGTCTCCTGTGCAGATTTTGCATGAAACACTGACACTTCGACCCCTAGTATGGAGACATTCTAATTTATCTTCAAACCTTGAAGCTACCATAGCATATATCGAGAGACAATAGATGACATATATTTCATCAAGCTAAAAACTACCTTATCATCAGTGACACTTTGTATTGTTGAGGAGTAGACAATATTTTACGTCATTGCTTCACTCACAAGGAAGATAAATATGTTATCAATGACTGTCAGATTGGGGATTGTGGTGGTCATTTATTAGGGCTTGCAACAACCCAAAAAATATTGCAAGCCAATTATTTTTGGCCATCAATATTTAAAGATTGTGTTGAAGCGGTCAAGAAGTGTTACCCTTGCCACGTGTTCGCTTAGAAAATGTTCTTGCACCCACCCCTCTTCACCCAGTCATCACCATCGGTCCCTTCACCAAGTGGGGGGTATATTTTATGGACTATAACCCAGGTTCCATTGGGGGACTCTGGCATATTATTGTGGTCATGGATCACTTTACTAAATGGGAAGAGGCCATTCCTACTATTAAATCTGATGGTAAGATTGCAACTTTCTTCATATTCAACCAAATTATAGCCTGATTCAGAATCCCAAGAGAGATTTTCACTGATCATGAAAATCATTTTCAAAATGAAATGATGAAAGAGTTAGAATCAAAAATAGGGTTCAAGCACGATCATTATTCCCCTTATTATCCCTAGGAAAATGGGCAAGTAGAGGCGGTGAATATATCTCTCAAGACCATCTTGTAATTTTTTTTTAGCTAGAGTAAATATGACTGGCATCTAATTATTTATCCTACAGTTTGGGAATATCAAACCTCCATAAATACTTCCATTGGTTTCTCTCCTTTTCATTTAGTACATGGCGTGGCGTCGATTCTTCCAATTGAATGTTAAATCCCTTCCCCAAGTTGGAAATTGAGCTCCTACCTGACAAATCTGATCTTGAAGAATGCCTCATACACCTGGAGCATCTCGATGAGAACTTTCGAGATGACTCTATGGATATCAAAAGAAATAAACGATGTGTCAAGTTTCAGTATGATGAGTATGTTTTTCCTCATCAATATGTTGAGGGTGACTTGGTTTTCCTTTATGACCAAGCCAAAGAATCACTAGGGGTAGGCAAGTTCAACCCCATGTGGCACAGTCCTTATATCGTGCATTGTGTATTAGAGAAAGGAGCCTAGAATTGGAACATTATGAAGGGAATATGTTGGATGATATAGGAAATGGGATCTACCTTAAAAGGTATTAAGCTTGATCCCTCAAGCTTGGGCATGACCTTTTCTATACTAGTGTATCTTAGTGTATATACATATTTTCCTTTGTGTCATTGGATTTCTTATCAAGTTTTCCCTTGGTTGGCAGATGTCAATGGAGTCTTAAGTTTGCTTAGGATTCGTAGACGGTGCCAGTCATCATCCGCAAAACATGGCTTCCACCTCTTGGGTCATTTACTCACCCGAGGGCCAACTGGTGTCTTCAGGTGGCATTCGTCTAGAGCCATCAATGAACAATGTGGTTGAGTAGAACATCATTATAGATATATTACACGACGCCATTTCACATGGTGTTCGATATTTATAGGTTTTCTTGGACTCCTAGTTAGTCGTATTCTAGTTGAACGGTAGTTGTTGTGTGCGAGTTCCTACTCTACTTCAATGATTCCTATGGGTAAGACTTTTGGAATGATACTTTGATTTTCTTACTTATAATCACATACCTAGAATTTCTATTCATGTATCTAATGCATATGATAATTATATTTTAGATTGCAATTTGTTACATAGCTAAGTAAAGAAAATACTTTCCCACATGTACACATTGTAACATATATAAGTAAATTTGAAGACCAATTTTTTTTTATATTTCACCCTTTCAAGTTCAAAAATTATGGTGTCAAAGTAAAAAATGGGGCTCACAATCTCAAAATACATATATGGCCGGTATATAATATGACCATGGCATCTATGATTGTGGATTCAGATGTGTATCACGATAGCACACTACAACATTTGTAAGATGCCAGAATATTCACACCCATGCATGAGATACACCCACCGTCGTTGCATTGCCTCTGGTAGATCCTCCTCTTGAACCATAGGAATCCTGTGCATCAATCGAGATAGGTTATCCTACACATTTTGCAACACTCTCTCTGCATATTTTCCCACTTTCTCATCTCCTTGGCCCATCCTCCGATGTTGTGGGAATCCCTCTAGCCATCATAGACCTACATCCATGCAACAAAGAAATTATTAATACTTGATATCATACAAAAATATTTTCATTTTTTACTTTTATTGAAAAACAAGAAAAAATGAAATATATTAAAGCATTTCTTACCAATATTGTCGTAGGCGGAACCTAGTGGAAAAAGCATGTTCGGATCCCCTCTATAGTCATGTTTATGGGACCTAAATACATTTACTCAATAGTAGGAACCAAACTCGCCACCAAGACCCAATTATACTCTGCAAAGTTTAAAATGGAATGGCTCTCCATATCTTGTGATCCGACCAATTTATTGATGGGCTTTGTGCTTCTTTGTGAAGTCTCTTCCTTTAGTTAGGACTATTTTCTTCTGTATTTTCTCTTGGGTGGGGATGATATGAGAGATGAAAGCCATCATAAACCAACTTGACAATTAACAGAATTAAGTTTTAACTACTGGGAAGAGGTTAAGCTTGGGATAACTCGCTGCTCAACATGTATACAATTACTCTATACCACAAGCCTAGTACTAATACATTAACCATGTGAGCATCTAATTACTGTCTAAGAAAATAACTATCAAAAAGAAATCACATATGTAAAAATATGATGGAAAGAAAAATAATTCATCTACCATAACAACGCATTGCATAATAACACAATGATTTATCTTCATCATTAAAGAGAAGAACATCAAAACATTGCACCAGATAAATTGACAACATAATTAATTTCTCTTACTCATTACTACATCATTCATGAAACATGATACGAAGTAATTCTTCTCCAAGTCCAATCACATGCATCTAATGAAAATAGTTTGTCTTTGGTCCAGAACGACTTCTCAATTCGTAGCAGTCTCAAAATAATTCTTAACAACCAAAAGAAAGAGTTCTTACAACAACCATTGACCCTTTGTTAATTGGTCAATGTCTTTATTTATAATATGGAGTTCTAACCAAAACTAACAGCCAATTGCAATTTAAACAAAACAGAAATCGCCACGTGGCATTATCTTCTAACAACTTCTTCAACAGTCGTCTTGAGATACTTCTTGGAAAGGATGACCTCTCTCATATTCAGTCCAGTTGACAAACAGGTTTTCACAAGTTTGGGCACATGGAAATCTATAATGTTCCATCGGGGCCACATATATTCCCCTGATGTCTACTGCATGTACCCAATACTTTACTAAGCTAGAGTTTAGTTGTTGTAGTATGGCTCAGGATTTTATCGGATGTTCTTTGAATTGTTGTACTTTCCCTGGCTTCGCATTGGCTATTTTTTCTAACCCTTTGGTCCATAGCACATCTTGTTCATCTTGTCGCTTGACCACATAGCTCAGTTCAATGAATCTATCGGGGGTTCTGAACTCAAGGAAATTGGCATTCTATATCACTCTATCGATTATACTTCGGTGTTTCTTTCGGGTTCATCGGTGAGATCGCTGAGCAAGATTTGTTCGATTATTGGAGAATCCTTCCTATAAGAGGGGTTGAGATAGTTTAGCGATTGAGCAAATATGACCTAAGATACCAACAAACATAATCGATCAGTGCGTACCTGTGAAGCTCGTTATTCTCGACCGTTTAATACTTACATGATCCTAGTTGCTCCTTTGAATTACTTACGATGTCTTTTATCCATGTCGTCGCTCCTCTTTAGTTTAAATGAGTAATTTCGTCATGCCAAAGCATGGAAAATCAAGTACGGAGGATACAAGCGTTGGAACTATCATAGTAGTTGCTCGACCTTTGGGGCTGGGAAAAGATGCCATAGTTGAGAGTGCACGCGTGTGCTCCCAGAAGGTCAGATACCACAGTAAGGAAGTCATTAAATGACTCCAGAATCCGTATCGCCAAGTGTGTCAACGATCATTCGTCAATAATGGAAGCTAGGGAGTTTAAAGAGATTGGAATTTTTGTATTGCACTTTCTCTGCAACTCTAATAGGTGGCGCTTTAAGCATTCTGGATTACATTCGACGAACGTTGTGAGGCGTTAAGTCTTAAAGGGATATTTTCATGAAGCATGAGTGTTCTTTTGGCACACTCTGGTTTACTGCTTTGTTTGACTATAAATTCTAGGAATTATATGGGGAATTCCATGCATAAGTCGATTTTATTCTTTTGTGATGCTAATCTTGTCTGTTTATTCAGGCGAAACGTGGTGTAGTGGTGCTTAATTACTTGCAGGCATACAAGCCACTACGTTGTTTCATTATGGGATCCCCTCCTAACAAGGGATGGGGTTTGCAAGGTAGCCATAATGCCAGTTCCAAGCCCCAACATGCCTGGGATTCATTCTTATTGGCTCCAAGAGTCCTTGAAGCTTTGATAGGAGGTACAGGCTTTCGTTCGGATAGGGTGTTGGCACCTCTAGCAAAAGTTGAGGTGGAGAGAAGTTTTCCTAAAGGAGGTATGCTTGAGACCACACCCCCCACAAACACTGCAGAGAAGAGGGAGGCCTAGGAATGACACAGGAAAAAGGAAGGAAAACTACCCCCAAGATGAGCTGAGTATAAATATGTTACACCTCAAAATTACTCACCTCAAAAGTGTCGTAAGTGTCGTCATTACAAGTGTTGTAAGTGTCTCATCTTGTTCACAAGTGTCACATCTTAACTACAAGTGTTGCAAGTGTCACAAACATCGTACTGCCATATTGCCCATGTCATGCCTCTAATGACATCACAAAGACACTCAAGACACCCCAAAGACTAGTTTTGAAGAAGTGAAATCACTTGACAGGGAGTACAAACCTTTTTCCATTGAAAAAACCACAAAAAAATGGATTTTGTAGAGGAGCGCTCCCCTACCCACTATAAAGGAGTGTTGAAACTCCCTGAGCCTCTTTGGGGGAGTGTTTGAGTTCCCTGTGCACCCTTTTGGGGGAGTGCTACCCTTTTTTTAGCAAAATTTGGGTTTATTGAGGAAAATCATGGAATAGTCCCTCAATTCCTGAAGGTGTTTGGATTCGAATATATGGTCAAGGCATGATCTTAGGGAAGATCCTCAACTGAAGGAGAGGAATCCTCAACTTATCCCAAAGATCTCTCAAGTGGTTGGACTTCTCCAAGGTTATATAAGGAGGCCTTCTCATGGAAAAAGGTACAATGGAGATTGAGAATTACATCAAACTTATGATCTCGTGAGTGAGATGTCATCAAAGCAATCAATGGAGATTATTTGAGCAAAGGGGTTGGACAAGGAGAACTGGAAGAAGTTGTTGCACCTTCATTCAAAGGATTGTAAGTACTTTTACTTGTTCTCATTAATAATCAATGCTTGCCCTGTTTCTTTCAAACTTATGCTTGTTCCATATGAGCTTGTATGCAGTAGATGGATCTATGATTGAGCTAATATCAGTAGAGTAGGAATTCCATTGTATCTTTGTTTCTCCTACAAGATCTATCAGGGAGCTCAGGATCAAAGTTCATCTAGGACTTTGCAAGGACAAATGTCGCTAATAAGGTACATATCTTTCTCCTTCTCTTTCATTCATTAGCTTGATTAGATATAAAAGGAAGTCAGTGTCCATGTTAAGAACTTTTCTATCTTGGCCTTAGGATTCTAGAGACCAAGAGGTAATCCACTTGTCCGCAAGGGGATTCACCTACAAAAGAAATTGGTGACCATACTGGGGATTGTAAGATATTAGGAGGCATATCTGAAATCTTTAGCAATTCATTGGATTTGATTGAGAAACAATTGTATGAGGACATTTCATATTAGTGTCTGATAGTGAAAACAACTTTCTCTCTTTCCCTTAAATAGCCATTCATCGAAAGAAATGAATTATTATCATCTTCTTGTGCATTTTTGGGAATTGAGTCATCATACCATCAGTTTCATTGGCATACACCCTTTGAGTAAAGAACAACCATAAAATCAATGCTAATTAGAAATTATCTAGAACATTTCTATTTTTAGGGTCTTCCACCAACATTAGACTAGGATTAACACTTTGGATCAGGATGTGAGCACAACTCTCCAAATTTTTCAAAACAAACATTAGCATCCGGAGATAGGGAGAGTCAAATCCAATTGTCGTATAGGATTTCTGGGATCCCTGTCACACACATGGGTTATGCACAAGGTCGCATTCAGGTGAGTTAGAGAGATTATCCCTCCGTGGTTCAACAGTTTGTAGTGGTCAGCTCGTATATTGGAGGTCACTTAAAGGTATACCCATGATTATGTGTGGGAGCCTCTCGAGTTGATTTCAGACTTGTTATCCTGCCCATACGTTTGGATCAGACTATCGACTATACCTTCCCAAGGGTTTACTGCGAGTTGTTGTCCTTAGTTTCCATAATCCTTAGGTACTTACACGAGGTGATAGTGAAGGGAATTCTCACTGTACCTGGGGCAGGCATTGGTCAAACTCACTCGGGCTCCTTGGAGGGTAAATCCACAATTACAGCGTGGAAGCTTGCACCAAAGTGAAGTTCCATTAAGCAGGTCACCATTGTAACTGTTACGCCATCTCCTAGCCCCTTCTTGACTTGATCATGCGACGTTGGATTTCATCACCAACTAGTATGATCATTGAGAGAAGTCTTGTTTTCTTATTTATGATTCCTAGATTTTATTAGCGTATGTTGTTTCTTTTTGTTAGTTGGCCCTAGATTTTCAGCGTGTACTGTTATTCTCAAAAATTGAGCCTGTAGATGATAAATGTCTTCTCTAATCATGTAGGATGCAAGGGCTACCTCTGAAAGGATACCAACCCTTACCTCTAACCTTCCAGAAGATAACTATCATGGAGAGGTAGAAAATCAATCTGACACTAGGAGTGTTGTTGCTCCTCCATTAGACAATTCAAAAGGTGCTTTGGTTATGGTTGAGAATCCCACTCTTCACACTACATCTATGTCGATAACCCCTCTCGAACCACTTTTTCTTTGCTTAGACTCCCTTGGGAACGTCATAGACGAAGAGGTTCCACAGTTACCTGAGAGAACTTTTACCGAAACATATATGGTATCCATAGAACCAACCTTTTGTGATGAGTATAGGACTCCTATTCGTCTTACCACTACAGTAGATACAAATCCCACACCTTCTTATTCTGTATGGAGGACTTCATCAGAATGGGATCTTTATGATCATTTTGAATCCTTTTGACAACCCTTTAATCCTCATGACCCTCCTGTCGAAAGTGGGCCATTTGGTAAAACAATGAATCACCCCATCGATCATGTCATTAAACCTACTATTTCATCAGCAGAAGTCTATCCTAATGTTAGACTCACCACCTCTACTCATTCGCAAGGCACTTCAATCCCTACACCACTTTTACAAAATTTCAGTCTACAGCTCCACATGTTCCGCACGATCCTGTTGGGACATCTTTTCACCAAATACAACTAACTAGAGGAAAACCACCATCTAGCAGACCTCTCCCTCTTGGAAGACCATCATCCTATGGTGGGCCTACCACTCCCTGGGGACAACCCCCTTTTCATGTTCTTCCCGGATGGAAACCTCCCTTTGCCAGTCATACCCCGGTTGTTAATCCACCACTGGCAGGGGGCAACCTTCATCTACTAGAAACCATTCACAATATTAGGGAGTATATTCTGGAGGCATATTTACCCAACCCCATGTTTGGGGGCACTCATATCATAACCCACAAGGAGGAGTATCAAATCCTATTCCTTCTAGACCATCTAATGGACAACCTTATCCGGGTGGCATCCCAGGCACCACCTGGAGTCCTCAAGGACAACAACCTTATCCTCCCCATGGGTATAATGTGTATCCACCTCTGGGATCTACTCATTACCCTCCTCAAGGGCACAATGTTCATCCTCTTTCTAGGTAGGCAAATCACGCATCTTATAATGCTCAGAACCCACCAGGTTATGTAAATGTTTCTTAGCCATCATCGAATCCTACTTATCCTCGTCAACAACAACCGTATGTAAGAGGACCTACTGGTTACAAATATCCACCTAACCTAGTTTATGGTCCTACTGGTGTTCCTATGCCACACCAGTATCATTCGCAAATTAACATACAACTACCTTTCCTTGCAACTCTCGATCTCCCAGACTTGTCTCGATTAACGAATGATCCTATTTTTCATTCACCAGTTTGGCCAGTTATTATCGCTAAAATTCCTTCCTATATTCTAAAATTTGATGAAAAATATGGTGAAGATCCAAATAATCATGTGACGACTTTCCATTTGTGGTGTTCATCAAACTTCTTCATGGATGATTCTATATGTTTGCGTATTTTCTAGCGAACGCTTGTTGGCTCTACAACAAAGTGGTATATTGAACTACCACGTGCTTCTTTTCATGATTTCAACTCCCTTTCCATGTCTTTCCTCATGCATTTTCAACCACCTATTCGCTACAAGACGCGTACTGAACTCTTGACCTCCCTTCGTCAAACTAACTCTGTGCATATCTATGACCATATTCATGAGTGGAGACGATGATGAAGGATGATCAAGGTAATCATTCCTGACATATTATTGGTGGAATGGTTTACTAAATCACTTTTACCCCCGATCGCTCGCGATGTCGCTATGGGTGGCGTGGTCACCAAGGAAGAAACCATTTCTCGGGCTCAGTACTTAGATTTGGTTTATTCATAATCTGGTACTTTGTATGATTTTCTTTTGAATGCCGTTCGAGCTAATTCCAATCCATCCAAGCCATCATCCTCATATCATGAAAATGGTGTTATCGGTTCCATCCAAATTCAATCTACTTCCCAATTGACCACACTCTCCTCTACCTCCCCCCAAAATCAGATCTCTGAGGTGAATGTGGTTCAATATGCCCCTTCACAACAATCCAGAGGTAAGAAGAAGACAAAAAGTAAATCAAAAAATACTAATAATAATGAACAACCAAAACATCAAGCTCAAACACCTGCTACCGAAAAGAAACCACAACGAAAACTGAAATTCCCATGTATCATTTGTGGTGATGATAACTACACTTGAGAATGTCCACATCGCAATGAAGTGGCCAAAATTTTCCAAGGAAATTCACAACCTGCTGTGCTTACTCAACCTTTTCCACAACAACAATCCATGGTTGCTCAAACCCCCTCTCCTGGGGGCAGTTCTAGCCATCCTCATGA
>JASDQU010211832.1:0-12705 GCA_032191745.1 Picea mariana | reverse complement strand
GATTAGAAACAATTTTATCTTTCAGAGTACACAAACAAGCATAGGATAGAGGGCCTTGGAATAGGATTTTGTGAGTAAAATTATCCAAGGCTATTAAACTAAACATATTTGTCTAACCAGGGAGTGGTGATATCCATTATGTAATTAGTGATGCCAGGACACTCCGCTCACACCAGAGTTAAGCACAAGGTCACACGAAGTTGGTTATAGAGATATCCCTCTAATACCTTCTTAGCGTCAGAGATATTTCTAGGGATCTATTCATATTTGGAGGTCTTGATAGTAACGTTACCTCCATGAGAGGTGGTACTTTCAATATTTTGGGATTTGTTACCCTGTCCATACAGTAGACCTGATTTACAACTGTTCTCTTTCGCATTGGTTATATCATGGTGGATTTATTTGCTTAACATAGGTAGCCACATAGGTTACTTACAAGGGTTATTTTGCAGGTACCCTGAGTCAGATAAGGATCAGACAACACATAGCCTTTATGGAGGATTACCTCTCTGGGGGGATCTGACCGATTGCGGTGTTAAGCCCACAAGGGCCCTTATATTTGATTTTGATACCTCCAATATTTTGAAGGGAGTCTCAGGTCCCTCTTGGGCAAGGCATACCTACTCTAGTGAGGGAGGCCCCTTTTTAGATACTATATCATGTTTGTGTGCATTTGGCATTTTTGTTTATTTTGGTGTGCTATTTGATTTTTAGTTGGCCCTAGGATTTTTTTTTATATCTGGAGTATCGAGTCATCGTGGAGCGAGACCAACTTCCTCACAGGTCTCGTTGTTTGTTAAATTTACCACCACATCTTGAGTCTTTTCCTTCTAAAATGTGTAAAGTTATTAAACGTAGTACACATACCTCCACCTACCAAACTTGTGATTATACAATTATGAGTACTGAGTCGAGTTTGAAATACACTGGGAGTCCCCCGACTCCTATACCTTATGTGGTTAATGGGACTCTTTCAACTCCTTCAACCACTATGGTTTTTGTGCCAGAGGTTCCCGTCCTTACTACTATTTGGCCCATGGTTGCTACTCAACCCATAGTAATGAACCCTTTTGGGTATATTTTTGGTACGCTTGGATATAATGCTCATTCCATACCTTCGGTATCTAACCCTTTCTCTTTTGGTATGCCAAATATGACATCACAAATTTTATCTTCCATTCTAACAAATAATGCAAATCCTAGTCTTGGACCTGGGGGCATGGATCCTTCGCATATTCCTCTCTCATTTGGTGGAGCTTGTATTCCCCAAATGAATCCTACAGTTGGAAGCTAGCCTTCTTTCCCTCCCAGGTCTAATCCTAGTCTTAATGCTCCTGGATGGAATACTCAACTAGGTGGACAAACTACTTCTTATATTCTATCATTTCCCCCTTCCTCCTCCATGTTGATTCTGACGAACACATTTGTTATGATTAATCCACCTCTAACCTTCGGATTTCCACCCGGAGGGAGTCAATCTCATGGTATGGGAAAACCCTATCCCAGATCCACTCCAGCTAGGGGGAATGTTTATAACCCTCATTATTCTATCCCTACAGGTATGGTGCCCATACAAACTCTTATGAATCATTTTGGAGGAGGATATTACCCTACTGGATAGGGCCATGGTGTATACCAGAACCCTAGATGGTCTACGATCCCTCAACACCAATATTTCCTAGGAGCATGGGCTCAAATATCACAAACCTGGCTCCCTTTTCTATCCACACTCAATTTTCCATATTTTTATAGATTAATGAATGAGTCAATGTGTCACGATCCATCATGGACCCCCATCCCCATGAAGCTTCCTTAGGACATTCTGAAATTCGAGGCCAATACTGGTGAGGATCCAGGTGATCATGTTACTAATTTTCATATTTGGTTCTAATCCAATTCTCTTAATGAGGATTCTATTCATTTGAGACTATTTCAATGCACCCTCATGGTGATTGTAGCGAAATGGTACATTGAGCTACTAGGGGGAACATACATAAATTTTAATCAGATGGTTTTAGTGTTTCTCAACCACTTCCATTTGTTGGTTCATTACGATGCCCACATAGAACTTCTCTCGTCCTTCCTCCAATATAAATCCACGAATATCTTGAACCATATCCAAGAGTGGCATAGATGGAAGAGGTTGATTAAAGCCTACATTCCTCCAGAGTTCCTGTTGGAATGGTTCTTTAAGTCTTTATTGCCTTATATTTCGAAGGATGTTTCTACATCTGGAGTAACATATGAGGAAGAATCTATTTTCAAAGCCCAACAATTGGATCTCATATATGCTCAATCTAGGATATTATATGAAATTATTCTTGACGCTCCGAGGTTGAATTATGACCCCAGAAAAAAGCTTGGGCCTCATGCCGATGGCATCATAGGCTCTAAAAATGCTAAGTCTACAACCTTGGTGACGAACAGATTGAAGGATTTGTTTCTAAGCCAGTATGTAGCAGGACAAGATTCATCTTCATCCTCCACTCCCACTCAGTTGATGGATGTGCATTCTATACAGTCGTCAACCAACCTAAATGGTAACCAACAACCAAGAGGGAATAGAAATAAAGGATGGGGTAATAATCGTAAGGGTGGGAGAAAAAATAACAAATCCAAGGACAATGCCAACAATGATAGATCAAATAACAATGCTGGTGAGGGAAAGAAAGAAAATAGGAAGGTGAATTTTCCCTGTAAACTTTGTAAAGATGATCACGTTACCCACTTATGCCCCAAACTTGAGGAAGCCTCGAGGCACTTATCTCAACTTCCCATTGTAATGATGAATCCATTTTCTCATAATCATCACATGGATTTGAGATCCTCCAACACCGTAAATATGTCAAGTGGGAATCAAAACCCCCTAGCACATGAAGGTGACTATCTATGTCTTAATATGGTCAGGTATCAGATTGACATAGCCACTTGATCTCGTGATTACAGTTCTTCACAGATTATTGCAGGTCCAGAGTCTTCCCCTCTTCAGGAAACACCTTTTCATATTGAAAATCCAAAGCCTCCACCTCGTATTATAAAATTAGTACTAAAACACTCTTCCCACAATCATAATGTCGAAGCTTCCTAGAACTATTCGATTTTTGAAGATCTAGGTCAAACCCCCGGTGCGATGTCAACTTTAGAGGTGCTCCATATGTGTCCTTCATTGAGGAACTCCTTTTTATTTTCATTAGGATCCCTAGATCCGTGTGGCCTTTCAAATCCATGTGGAATACACAAAATATACCATCAAGCACACTATAATTGATGAAGGTGTTGCAACATGCGTGATGTCCCTAACACGTTGGAAATCCATTGGCTCTCTGACTCTCTCTCAATATATGACTATGTTGACCTCATTTTATGGTCATTCTTTTCGACCCCACAGAGTTCTTCCTACTTTTCTAGTTCAGTTAGGTGGAAAGATAGTGGAGTTTGATGTCGAGGTGGTTGATGCACCCCTTGACTATAATTTATTACTGCAACGTAATTGGACTTATGCCATGACCGCAGTCATGTCATCTATTTTCTACACTTTATGTTTTCCTCATGAAGGGAAAATAGTGAGGATTGATCAATTGTCCTTTTCGCATACTATTCCTAGTGCATCATTTGGACCTTCGATCCCGGTGATCAAAAATTCCCAACCAAGAACTAAGAATATTGGTGTTGAAATGTATTCCTCTCTCATGGGTACCTTTGATTTCATGGAACCAATTCATCACATTTATTCCATGTCCAATAGGTCTTTGTCATCAGTGAGGTCCATTCCTTTCCATAATTCATATTTCAACGAACCTTGGACCCTACCTTCCCCGACCATGTCCTATGAAGGTCAATTTCATATTGGAATGGAAATTCCACTGTCAACGACAAAAGGTTGTGTATCAAGTTATTCTTAACACTACTGCTAATAGGGATAATGTCTTCTCACAGACATACAAGGAGGATCACATTCTAAATACAGTATGGGCCACCCAATCATCTTGTTCGCATGATTTCCTCGAGGATACTTTACCTTCATATGAATCCATCTTAGAGGCCATGAATGGTCCTGATAGGCCATGGGACGATATGCATCATCGCTCTTACTTCCTCCCAGAGCTTGTTAGGATCGAACAAGACAAATTTAGATCTACCTTGAGTGAGCTGGATGGTCACATTGTGGTTCCACTAGATATGCATGGAATTTATGCCAAAGGAAACATTGTGAATATTTCTCCTACCATCATGATCAACATCTCTCGAATTCCTAGAAAAATTGAAAACGTATATATCAGTGTGGATTGTTCACCTGAAGAAATTCAGATCTACATCGATCTCTTAAAATAATTGCATGACGTATTCACTTGGTCATATTAAGAGATGTCAAGGATCGACCCTAGCATTGTCAAACATAATATCAAGACTTATCTGGATGGTAGACATGTTCGATAACATCTTAGAGATTTTAATCCTAGGAAGGCCCTTGCTATTAAGGCAGAGGTAGAGAAACTACTTAATGTTGGTTTCATCTACCTGGTTCCCTTGACTGAATGGGTATCCAACCTTGTTCATGTGAATAAGAAAAAAGGAGCCATCCATGTGTGTATGGGTTTTCAAGACCTGAACAAGGCTTGTCCTAAAGATAACTTCCTGACTCCTTTCATTGACCCAATTCTCTATGAGTGTGAGGGAAGAAAATTTTTCTCTTTTATGGATGGATTTTCAGGATATAATCAAATTCAGATCAAACCCAAGGATCAACATAAGACAACTTTTATTTGTCCTTGGGGTAATTTTTCATACCGAAAAAATACTTTCATCCTTAAAAACGACGGAGAAACCTTCCAATGTGCCATGACATTTTATTTTCATGATCTCAAACATATTGTCGATGATTACCTTGATGATCTTGTTGCTCACTCTCGCAAGAGAGTAGATCACTCTACTCACCTTCGACTAGTATTTTATAGATGTTGTTATTATTGTATCCGTTTAAACCCTCACAAGTGCATCTTTTGTGTTAGGTTTGGCCATATTTTAGGATTCTTAGTCTCTGATCATGGGATCATTGTGGATCCTATTAAGGTTGAGAAAATACTTTTATTATCTCCCTCGTGCAACATTCGTCAACTTTAGGGTTTACAGGGGAAGGATAACTTCTTGAGTCAATTCATAGTGAACCATTCCAATTTAACTAAGGGTTTCATGAATTTGTTGAAGAAGGACACTCCATTTATATGGGATGAGCGAGCCCAAGAATCCTTCAATGCTCTTAAGAAAACCTTGGTATCGACGCCTCTACTGAAGCCTCCAGACTACAGTAGATATTATTTGTTTTATATCACCACATCCGAAGGGATGGTTGGTATGGTTCTGGTTCAAGAGGACGATGAGCTCCATGAGCACATTTTCTACTACCTTAGTCAAAACTTAGTCATTCCTAAACTTAAATACTCTCACTTTGAGAAGTTATCCTTGGTTGTTGTAAATGCGGTTCAAAGATTACAACATTATATATTGATTTGAAAAACTACCATGGTTGTTGATATTAATCCATTTCAATATGTCCTTACTAGGCATATCATAGGAGGAAAATACAATAAGTGGACTGTTATTTTGCAAGAATTTGATCTCAATGTTTCTTCGGAAAAGTCTAAGAAATCGTTAGTTTTTGTCGAGTTGATATCAGACTTCCCTCGAATGGATGAGGATGCCATCCATGATGATTCATTTGCAAATGAATATATTTTACTTATCTCGTCTTCGGACCCTTGGTATGGAGACATTCTGATTTATCTTCAAACCTTGAAGTTACCCCAACATTTGTCAAGAGATGATCAACAACGTATATGACATCAAGATAAAAACTAACTTATTGTCATCGACACTTTGTATCATTAAGGAGTGGATAATATCTTGGGTCGTTGCTTGACTCATGAGGAAGATGAGTTTTTTCTTAATGACTTTCACAGTGGGGCTTGTAGTGGTCATCTATCTGGGCTTGTGACAACCCAAAAAATATTGCAAGCTGGTTATTTTTGGCCGTCAATTTTTAAATATTGTGTTGAAGCGGTCAAGAAGTGTCACCCTTTCCAAGTGTTTGCTTTCGAAAAATTCACTTGCATCCAACCCCTCTTCACCTAGTCATCACCGCCGGTCCCTTCTCCAAGTGGGGGGTGGATTTTATGGACTATAACCCATCTTCAGCTGGGGGGCATAAACATATTATCGTGGTCATGGATTACTTCACTAAATGGGTAGAGGACATGTCTACCATTAAATCCGATGGTAATACTACATTTTCTTCATATTCAACCAAATTGTAGCCTGATTCATAATCCCAAAGGAGATTTTCATTGATCATGGGAGTCACTTTCAAAATGAAATGATGAAGGAGTTAGCATCAAAACTGGGGTTTAAGAATGGTCATTCTTCCCCTTATTATCCCCAGGAAAATGGACAAGTAGAGGTTGTGAAAAAATCTCTCAAGACCATGTTGCAAAACACAGTTGTCTAGAGTAATTCTGACTGGCATCTAATTATTTACCTAGTGCTTTGGGAATATCGAACCTTGATTAATACTTCCACTGATTTTTCTCATTTTTAGCTAGTACATGGTGTGTATTCAACCCTTTCAATTGAATGTGAAATCTCTTCTCTTAAACTAGCAGTTAAGATCCTACCTAACACTTCCTATCTTGAAGAATGCCTCGTACACCTAGAGCACCTAAATGAGTAGTGTCGAGATGCCTCTACGACTATCAAAGAGAATAAACAATGTGTTAAGGTTCAATATGATAGGTCTATCTGTCCTCAACAATGCGTTGAGTGTGACTTGGTCCTGTTGTATGACCAAGCCAAAGAACCATTAGGGGTAGGCAAGTTCAACCCCATGTGGCACAGTCCTTATATCATGCGATGTGTTTTAGAAAAAGGAGCCTATGAATTGGAGGATTATGAAGGGAATATGTTGATTGAGCCCAAAAATGGGCTCTACCTAAAAATATATTACGCTTGAGCCCTTAATCTTGGGCATGACTCTTTGTATACTAGTGTATCTTAGTGTGTGTGTGTGTGTGTGTGTGTGTGTGTGTGTGTGTGTGTGTATTCATTTGTGTCACTAGCTTGCTTATTAGATTTTCCCTTGGTTGGTAGATGTCAACGGAGTCTTCAGTTTACTTAGGATTCACAGACGGTGCCAGTCATCATACACAGAACATGGCTCCCACCGCGTGGGTCATTTACTCACCCAAGGACCAACTGGTGTCTTGAGGTGGCTTTTTTATGGAGCCATCAATGAATAATGTGGTTGAGTATAGCGTCATTATAGAACTATTACGTGAAACCATTTCACATGGTGTTTGATCTTTATAGGTTCTCCTGGACTCCCAATTAGTTGTATGTTAGTTAAATAATAGTTACTATGTGCGAAACCCTACTCCTTTCTGATGATTCCTACGAGTACAACTTTTGGAACAATACTTTGATTTTATTACTTATAATCATATACCTAGGAGTTCTAATCATGTATCTGATGCATATGTTAATTTTGTGTTAGATTGACATTTGTCACATAACTAAAGTAAAGAAAACACATTCATCAATGTACACATTGTAACATATATAAGTAAATTCGAGGACCAAAATTTTATATTTCAGCTTTTCAAAAAATATGGTGTCATAGTACAAAATGGGGCTCACTCCCTCAAAATACATATATGGTCGGTATATATGACCATGGCATCTATTCTTGTGGTGTCGGATGCATATCATGATAGCACAATATGACGTTTGTGAGACGCTGGAAGAGTCACACCCACGCATGGGGCACACCCACCACCTGCTTCTACATAGCCTCTGGCAGATCCTCCACCTGAGCCATAGGAATCATGTGCGTCAAACGAGATAGGTTCCCCTGCACATTTTGTAGCACTCTATCCACATATCCTCCTACATGCTCCTCTCCTTGGTTCCTCTACCAATGTCATGGGAATTTTTCTGGTCATCGTGGGCCTACATCTGCATGACAAGCCAGTTGTTAATACTTGACACCATACAAAAATATTTGCATTTTTTTTATTCTTTTTGAAAAAAAAACAAAAAAAATGAAATATTCAAAAAAATTTCATACCCATATCACCGTAGGAAGATCCTAGTGGTAGAGGCATATCTCAATCCCCTCTGTATTCAGTCCCAACATAGGAGTAGTCATCAATGTATATCACCTATCGACGCCACCAAAAAAAGAACTCATCCTTGTAGGGGGTTGTAACCCTACCACCTCCTAACCATCTCATCACGTCAGTCCATCATTTCATGGCTGGATCACGTAGTCTGAAATGATATCCACTCTGGGGCTCAAACTTAGAACCTGCTAAAAGAAAAAACTACACAAGATAGATGCAAACCCAAAGTTTCTCTTTCTCCCCTATTTGTAGTCCATCATTTGACTCTTAATGTTAGTTAGCAATGGGGTACACTAGTCATAAACAGTGGCTCGTAGACACTCCACTACTTAGAAAATGAGTGGCCTTGAATTCTGGTACAACATGTTCGACGAGAGATCCGTGCAATAACAAGAGCAACGATCTCTAAACTCAGGTTTTAGATAACCCTGATGGGGAGTTAGCTCCCTACTTTATCTGTGCCTACAACATAGTGGGTGGAAGTGTAATCCTCTATGTTCATACCACCCCCAACCCCCTGGGATTTTAGATTCACCACCTCACCCCAAAGAGACAATCCTATGAGAAAATAGATGTCATCTACTTCAATCCTCCAAGGTTTCTAATCGATATTAAGGGCCTCTGTCTCTGGATCCCAATAGTTTACAAGCATTTGGAGTAACCTCATTTGTGCCCTCATTCCTTTGAGATCCCAAAATTTATAAAGGAAACAACATTTTAGAGCTATTTGGGCCCCTACATATCTTTCCACTGCTGCATCCACCTCCTCATGCTCCCTGTCTCTCCATTCAAGCACCATCATGCCAAAGGAAAATCATTTTTTGAGTTAAATTCATTAAAACACTTGTTTGTGGACTTGCACATGGGATGCAATGTTAACAAATGCATGTAGGGCCACATATATGCGTGTATGATTTTCTTTTCCCATGTACATGTCTACACATACGTGATCTGATAAAATATAGCTCATGTACACCCTAATTCACATATTGTTCCCTCTAAAACTCAAAAAACTGGGGGTAAATTGGAAATTTAAACCACTAGAAATCAAGAGGAGGGGAGGGGCACTTACTTGGTCCAAACAGTTGTCAATTTTGTTGATCGTAGCTCCCGCAATTGACACTTAAAGATCGTGGGGAAAATGGTCTAACAAGCACTATGTGGGTAAAAACTCAAAAATGATATATGTAACATCCCCAGCCATCCAAAGACCAAGTAATGCTATTATGCATAATTTACAGCTTATATAAAATATATTCATTTTAATGAATTTAACACAGCTAACATAGAGTTACTGCTATCATATAGAATTAAATATAATTAGGATAAATTCATACAAGAAATGAAATACATGAAGAAGTACAACATCACAACAACATGCATAAAATACATAATTAACCACATAATAATACTTATCTTTGATCTGGAGTAAATCCACCAACTTCATGCAGACCTTACATGAACCTCTCAGCCTTAGACTACGTTGCTCATCATTCTTAGCAGTAGATCACCCCTGATCTGGGACTAAACTCCACTGGGCAAGGTAATTCTAGGCTTGTCAAGGACAACAAGGAAGTTGCACAAAGCAACAGGAAGGATCTTTTATCCCAGGAGCCACTTACGCCCACAACACACAAACCCTCATTCCCCACACAGCTGCTCCACCTAAGGAGGATACACCTTCACTAATACAAGTCCATCAGCCAGTACACCTCCCTTACCTTGAGCTTCAACAACAGGATGGACCAGAAGTCTCAGAGTACTATAGTTGCTACGGGACTCCCTTCTAGGAGAACTCACTTCCCAACAAACTCTCTCACCTGGGAGAGCTGGTCACAGGTCTGATAACCAAACTTTGACTCGGCTACAACTGGGTATGGTTGACAACAACAACAACAGTAATAGAAACAACAACAGGGAAAAATGGGTTTGGACACTCGAAAAGGAAACAACCTAACACTAAGTCACAAAACGACTCATGCAATTACAATTGCGTCAAGAATCACAGGAAACAACACATGACGACTTTCTCGTTTCTGGCTTCATAGGTGCGAAAGATATACTGAGGTTAGACAATGCAAAGGCAAGAATGGTTCATGTATAATATGGGAGAATGGCAGGACGACCAACCTTTCTATGAGGGATCTCTTCATTGTGCGCAGGTATGAAGGTGCAAACACAGAGGCAAGAGCAGTTCAGACAAAGTACTACCTCGAACGTAGATGGAGGATGGCAAAAGAAAGAATCATAAACCCCCAACACAGTTGAGGCTTCAACATTTAATAGCATGATTCCAAGTCGACACTTGTCTTCCTGGATCTGCATGCATTCCCTTTTCCACACGTCCCCTTTTCCAGGAACTTTGGATAATAAAACATATAATGTTCACTTTAGTCTTCAGGAAATAATATTAAAATAATATTCCTCTAGAGGTAAGTCCCATAGTTTGGCCCCTAGACCCAAATACTTAGCCCCCCTTTCCTTACCCTACCTAGTGGTTCTTAGTCCCCCATAACTCTTCTTTGTGTGGTCGGTCTACATGCAATAGTGTTTATATTTTATTAATAATGATCTGCATAATTACATATACAAAATATAAGGCTCTCGGACTTGTCTTCTAGCTCACTAGCCTAATAAACACATAATTCTTTCAGCTTATATCCACTTGGCTCACCATCCTATAAGAAAAATTAAAATTCAGAAGGGGCTTGGCCTTGGGGTATTACAATCCCCTCTACTTATTTTTTCACTATCCTCAGTGCAAATTATTACAAAACAACAACAAGATTTCCAAAATCTTCAAAATGATATATTAACAGTCTTCTCATCAATTTCAAACCCACTTATGGAAAATGAAAAATTTGATATTTCTAAGTCAGTTTCATGTTTGAAGATATTATTAATTGATGGCCAAGTGTCTTGTGAACCAGCATCAAGGAGAGGTGCAATTGGCTCAGAAAGTGCTTCACTAAGGTGCTTCTCAAATTGAGCTGAAATTTTTGACATCTTTGTGGCACGAAATAAAGTTGCATGGTTGTCAATATCATGGCGTAACTTTTCTCTGGTTTTAGATAAGTCCCACATTGCTTGCTGAATGGTTGCGTCTGCACACCCTTTATCAAATTCTTCCAAACAATTTTTCATACAATCACGAACAACCATTGCAAATGCTTCTCCTATCTTAAGATCCTTCTCAAGTTGCTCCCTAAACATATTTAAAGTTTTAGCATAGATGTGCCCCAGCATCACTTGATAAGCAGGATAGACAAGATCCAATGACTTGGACTCCAAATGTTGATTCTTGGTTATTCTCACACTCTCATCAAAATAAATGACTTTTGTGTCATAATCTGAAAAATACTTGTCTAGAATGGAACTTATTTTCTTCTCGAACCCTAGCACTGGACCAAATTGTACAACTTCCTCTAGTTCTAGCCAATCCTCAAAAAAAGCCAATTTAGCAATATTTTCACTAGCAATATCTTCACAACGATCTAGAACCGGATTTACCTATGCCTTCCTTTAGTTAGTGATTTCAGCAAGGTTGTTGGAGTGTGCTCCTTCATCTCGTCCAAATCTACCATTCGATCTACATAATAATCACTAGATAGGAGCATTCAGACCCGACCATGTATTTCCCAGCATCTTCAATGTGTACCATGCAATTCCATTTCACCGAGTTTAAGCAGCAGCTCCAATTCCAGGTGTGGATTCATTTGGTCGGGTGAACGTTGCATATTTTCTTCAACATTGTTCTCTTCATTTTAATTATAGCGTGCAAGTAACATGCAAGTAGATGCTCATGCACAGATAAACAATTTCATTCTGATCAGATAAATTAGAGTCCATCTTTAATTTTTTAATGAGGACATGATGGTCAGAAAAATAGAACCTTAGATCTGTGTGCATTTAGAATTTATGATATATTTATTATTGTTTTGTTTGCAGGGTTATTTCGAAGCATCTACAGGATAAGGGTCCAGAGAAAAAACATAGAGAGGTGAAAAAAAACACAAGAAGAGTGAGGTCTTGGAGTTTCAATTACAGACTTTATCCATTATTATTATTATTATTATTATTTAATGTACTTACTGTTTTATTGTTTTTCTTTGCAGAGTCTATGAGCAAATGGAAGATGAAAAAATAGATCAGGAAATGTTTTCATTTCGTCAATTAATTGATGTTCCTAAAATCAATTAATCACTCATCCTACTTTCTTATCCTCGCGATTGCACAAAGCACGGAGGAGAGCATACTTAATCTAGAAAAAAATAAAAAAAGAAAGAAAACAAACTTGAAAATAAAACCCTACCTACACTACGCTAATTAGAAATGAGAGATTAGTTATGTATAATCAAACAACCAATGTAGCCATGCACGCAACAGTAATAAAAACATGTTATCTTTCAATTTCGCAATTGACATTCGGGAATATGTATGGACATGTGAAATTATCTTTTGAAGTTCTAAATTAACAAAATAAAAAGGAAAACTAAGTGGAACTAACCTAGTACTTGATTGAAACCAACGTTCG
>JASDQU010211830.1:0-17012 GCA_032191745.1 Picea mariana | reverse complement strand
GGCATCATGAAATATTTTCTAGGCATTGAGGTTCATCAATCAGCCAAAGGTATTTTTGTCTGTCAACAAAAGTATGCAGCAGACATCATCAAAAGGTTTCGCATGGAAGGATGCAATCCAGCAGAAACCCCCATCCCTCTAGGCACAACGTTGAGCAAGAATGATGAAGGTCCCACAGTGGATTCTACTTTATACAAAAGTTTAGTAGGAAGTTTGTTGTATCTTACAGCAACTAGGCCTGACATCATGTATGCAGCCAGCCTTGTTTCCAGATTCATGGAATCACCCAAGGATTCACACTGGAAAATGGCAAAACGAATTTTGAGATATGTAGCAGGAACACTACATTTTGGTTTATGGTACACTACATCTGATTGTAATCAACTTTCTGGTTACACAGATAGTGACTTTGTAGGTAGCCTAGATGATAGGAAAAGCACATAAGGATATGTTTTTCAACTGGGCACGAACCTGATTTCATGGGCATCGAAGAAGCAACCAATAGTATCAATATCTTCTGCAGAGGCAGAGTATGTAGTTGTTACCTCAGCTTCATGTCAAGCTGTGTGGCTGAGAAGATTATTGAAAGACATGTCATGAACAGAAAAGGATCCAACTCCTATCTTCTGTGACAATACATCAGCAATTGCATTATCCAAGAACCATGTGTTCCACAAGAAAAGTAAACACATTGACACTCGGTTTCATTTCATACATGAGTTAGTCAATAATGGTGACATTGCACTACAATTTTGTGGTTCTCGAGATCAGCTTGCTGATATCTTCACCAAGCCACTAGGAAAGTCAGTTTTTGATTTTCAGAGACAGCACTTAGGCATAGTCAGTGCTGCTGATTGTAACTGTTGAGTCTAAGAGGGAGTGTTAAATATATTGTACCCTCAACAGTATGACCGTACACTGCCAGCTGTACTGGACGGTTGTACTTTCTATTTTTGTCTTGCTTGAGCATATATAGCTCAACCGTCTTACATTGTAACTATCTTCTGAGTTCTGTATTTCTTCATACATTTCAATATACTGTTCTATTCTCTTCTCTCTGTATTTTCTCTTTGCTCCACAATTTATCAAAATGTAGTAGATAGCTTTAATTGATTAGACCCTAGTGACAACAATTTCCACTCTAAAATTGACAAACACTACCATTACTTCTACACACATTTGGAGCTAATAAGCCAAGAAATTGTATAGACAACATGTGGCAATTGGAATCAATTGAAAACCGATTCAGTGGTGATTACATTACCTGTAGGTTTAGTCTCCGTGAGTACTTTTGGGATTCTTCGTTTCAAACTCCAAAGAATAAGTTGTTGAAGAAGATGGGTCAGAGGCATAATGTTGCATGCGTGTCATCAGTGGATCAACGGGGAATGGAAATGGACATGGAGGAGTGGGAATTGTTGAAGAAGATGGGTCAGCATCAGAGAGTTGCATAGGTGTCATTGGTGAATCAACAGGGAATCGAAATGGAGTGATAATGTTGGCGTCTCCTTTTAACATTTGGATCACTTTACTCATCGGAGGACGACGAGATGAATTGAACTGTATGCACCACAGTCCAACTAAACTTAACCTTTTTGCGATGCCTTGCTCTTCCTATGACATGTTTTCTTTTCTCAAATTTTCAAACTGACCCTGCTCCACTTGCTTGAAAGCCCACTCTTGATAGAAAAATTGACTTGATCTACTCTCTTTATTGTGAAAATCAATGTTCTGTCTAGCCCCCACCCCATCTCCATGAGCAACATACCATAGCTATAAACATCAGATCTATCATTAACAACTCCATACAACCTAGACCACATCTCTGGGGTAGCATAACCTATTGTTCCTCTATTAGCAACAGAGATGTGGCTTTCCTCTCTATTACTTATTTGGGCTAGACCAAAATCTGCAACTTTTGGCAAAAAAAAGTGGCATCAAGAAGAACATTGTAAGGCTTTATATCAAAATGTAAGATGCGATTTCTGCACTCGTCGTGTAGGTATGCAATACCACGAGCTGTGCCAAGTGCGATTGAATATAGTTGTTTCCAATCCAGTTCGTCATGACGGCCTCCATGGATATATCTCTCAAGGGAACCATTCTCCATGTATTCATACACCAAAGCTTTTATGGATGCCTGGGAACAATAACCTAAGAGGCGCACCAGGTTAACATGACAGGTAGTCCCTACTGTTCCCACTTTCGTTATAAATTGTTGTTCACTCTGTTTGGATTCATCCAAAATCTTCACAGCTATTCCACGTCCAGTGGGAAGTTGTCCTTTATAAACTGTTCCAAAACCTCCTTTTCCAAGCTTTTCTTCCAAGTTGTTTGTGTAAGTCATAATCTGAGCATAAGAATATCTGGTGGGAACTTGTGAGGAATAATAATTCAAAAAATTCTCAACCGAGGGAGTTCTGAGTCGACGGGGTCGATAAACGCTAGAATGCTCTGCTCCTCGGTGGCAGTCCTCGTACAACAAAATTGCCTACGGACCACTATGCATGAAACGACTACCATGCCGAAGAGTGCACATACTCCAAAAAAAAATATCTCTGGAAATAATGTTGAAAAGAGTATAAAAGATAAGAGTGAGAAACGAATGGATCTGTTTTAAAGATAAGAAATTTACCTGCCGTTACTCCTACAGATAGGATATGACCTACAGTGTGATGTCCTGCAGGGAAACGAAATGGAGGTAGTGGAGTTAGATAATGAAAAGACAATAAGTTCAATAAAACAAGTTTTGGAGATCCTCACCTTGAGAGCAATTAACCTTGTAAAAACCACGACGGCAAATGCAATAATCGCCATAATTAACTGTGTAACTAGAAATACCATTTCCGTCAGCATAGAATGTGCTAATACCATATGTGCTCCCATATCTTTGATAGTAACATGTTCCTCCAGTGGCAGTACGGAATTCAAGATTAACGTGAAAGGTAATTTGAATGGTCTGATCGTTTAAGCAGTCAGCAGATACACCGCCAGATACTCCTCTGCCCTAAGTAAATGGATGATTGACTTGGCTTAATTTGTCTCTTTCAATATGCTTATGTCTTGCATCTTTGAATAATAAACATTCTCACTCCTCTGTCCTCACAATGTTTGTTTTGTTTCTTTGAATATACTTTGATTTAGGAATATGTTTTGTATCTTTGAATAATAGATATTCTCACTGCTATGTTGTGTATGGATGGATGATTGACTTGACTTGATTTGTCTCTTTCAAGATATTTTGATTTATGGATATATAATTTGGATTGGAAAAAAAATGATAGGAATCAACTTACATGGTCATTTTAGTAGCAGGTTCATCTTGGAAAATTGTGGACTAGAACCTTCCGAAGCCATTTTGAGGCAGTAAATGTAATTTTTTGGGGTTTTGGTGTTCAAAACTTATAGCCACCCCCTTGATAGTGTTCTAAACTTTGAAACCTATCCAACAGTGCAAATTGTATGTCAACCAAAGCTCATATGCAAAAGTTATGTCTCCCACAAGTTGACCTACCATGTTGACCACCATGGTACGAGAGGATGCCATGTCATTCCCTGTTACTCATGCATATGGGGCTAGCCATGTATGTAATTTCAAGAATATTATAGAAGTTTCAAAACCTTATCACATTTGAGGGTTTAGAAAGTCAAAAGCCTACCCCTAGATGGCTATCGGGCTCTGTTAAATACCGAACCACTAGGAGGAGAAGGGGTTCCATTCTATGTTATTGTATTTTGTTTCTATAGTAGAGAAAAACAACTGTGAGTAGGAAAATTATAGAGTATAACAAAGGGGGTTAATGTTCTATAACATCCTAATAGGTCAGAGGTCTTAGGTCACTCTATAGAGAGTGCCTTCTCCTTTCTACCTGCATTACTTCCATACCAGAAAAGAGAGCAGAGCAACCTCACCTTGTAGTAGGGTTTTCTCCCGTAAGGGTTTCCCAAAGAAAATATTTGTGTTGTTTTGTAGATGGTGTGTGAATGTACTTTACTGAACTCTCTATTTTCCACATTTTATCTATTTCATGCATAAGCAATTATCCAAGTGGATATCAGTGGCCACCCACCTATTCCAACTATCTTACATGAAGTTTTGATTTTGGCAGTTATTTTCCTAGTTTTCACATCCTGAACTTCCGGGGCCGATTTGAGGCCCTAAACAACGTTTTTTGGGCTTGCCACAATCACATTCTTGGTAAAGTTAGAGTGTGACAACATAATGTGTATTCCTCGGATAGACCTTTCCAATAGGATATCGTGTACCTAAAACAAAGATCGTATGCAAAAGTTACGACCCCGAGAAGTTGATGTGCCAACTTACCTCGACAAGACCCACATGACTTTTGGCGCTTCATCTCTTAGGTTTAGGTTTTTGGATGTATATGGTTTTGGCATTCATGTTTATTGTAAAAAGGCTTTTAGAGCCTCATTGTACACTCATCTTCTTGCGAATGAGCACAACTGTCACATCTCTTCTCAGAGATAAACCACCACCATTCTAGAAAACTTGTTTTCAGTCTAAATTTTACAGTTCCAACATATTTCTTTATTGAATAGAATCCATTTTCATTGTATCTATGTATTGATCATTGTGTCCCTGTGTTAATAACATTAATAATATGTGTTAATTTTTTTATGCTCATAAAATATGGATCGGTGGTTTTAGAGAAGTCTGCTCCTTGTCGTTCTTAGTGCATGGTGCATGTCCCCGACGAGGTCAGGGTACAAAGAGTTAGGTCTCGAGCTTGTTTCTCTTGAGGAAAAGAGATCTTGCATGCCCAAGCGACCTTCTATGGCGGGAGAAAAGAAAGACGACATCACATGATATCCTTTCAAACTGTTGCTCGAGGAAGCCCGCATGCAACAGAGGAACGGGGTGATGGATAGTGTTGCGCAAATCCTTCGACAACTACCAACACATGGCGCATATTCTTCGAGCAAAGGTGTCATGCCCTTCAAGGTACGTATGAAATTTGATATTCCTATATTTGAAGGTCAGATAGATGTGGATGTTGTAGCCAAATGGTTGAATCTACTAGAAGGGTATTTTTTTGTCCATAACTTTTCCAATAGAGAAAAGATTACTTTTGCACTCCTCAAAGCCATCCCTCATGTCAAAGTTTGGTGGGAGAATTTCTATGAGCAAAAGGCAACATAGTAACCCTCATTATTTACAGTCGCACTCACCTGGGAGTCCTTCAGGGATGCCATTAAGGAACAATACTACCATGTTGGATGTTATGACGACCTATATACAAAATGGACCACACTGCGGTAGGAAAGGGACCAAGTAGTGCTAGATTTCATAAATATCTTCCATACCTTGTGCACCAAGCTGGGTATCAAAGATTCTAAGCAACATCTGGTGCTCAAGTACTGCATTTGTTTGCATAGATACATCCAGGAAGAAATGAATTTTCTGGACATCTCATCCTTGGGCGCGACCTATCGATATGTCATCAAAATCGAGCAGAAGATTAAACAAAAGACACGAAAGTTTGGGTCTAGGAAGCCCTCACAACAGAAGCAGAGCAAGGGAAGCCCCAACCCGTAGAAAAAAGGGTTGAGAAAAGAGGGACAATGGAAAGACATAGAGAAGTTGTGTGACTTCCATAAGACCCCTTGGCATAACACTGTTAATTTCCGCTCAAAACAGTCATTGGTGGATGGGGTGAAAGAATTTGAATCAGATGCGGGTTATGACTCTAAGTTAGAACCAGAAAAGGGGAGACCGATCATTGACGTGGAACCCAGTGCCACTATTTCTACCACCAAGATCCAGCCCGATGAACCTAACAAGCTAAAGGAAGGAAAGCACCTCTTTCATTCACAGATGTGGGTGAAAGGCACCCCGTTGCACTTCATCATTGATAGTGGTAGCTAGAAGAACCTCATCTCATCGAAGGCAATCAAGTGGTTGGCCCTGCCGACAATGCCGCACCCATAGCCCTACACCATCAGATGGCTCCTCCAAGGAATTGATCTTCGTGTCATCCAACAGTTTCGCCTGTCCTACAACATCAAGCCCTTCGAAGATGAGGTATTGTGTGATGTTGCTCCTCTTGAAGTTTGTGATGTTCTTTTGGGCCAACCTTATTTATGGAAATGTCATGTTGTATATGAGTCTAGGCCTTGCAATGTTATTATTACTTTGGACAAAAAAGTGTTCAAGATACCTGAGGTAGTCCCACCTAGTGCCATTTCCTTGATCTCTATCGAGCAATGCAGGAAGGTCATCTCTCAAACCGGGAAGTTTGTCTTCTTCATGATTCTCTCTAAGAGTGAGTGAAAGGTTGCAACCACATCCATGGCCTCCATGACCGAACTCTCCACGAAACAAAAGCAAGTGGATAAGTGATGCAGGAGCATCTCTCCATGTCAGCCAGCCAGCTAGCCAACCACGTCCACGAATTTAAGAGAGGCGCAGCCTCATTTGAAATTTGAAATTCAATGTAATTAATGTCTTAGGCTGGTGAGCCATGGGAGCCGTGCCTTTGTGCAGGAATTAGATAGGATCGACTTTAATGCTAGATCGACTGAGATCTAGATCCAGGCGTTGGACTAGACAACCATTGAATGTAATTTATTAGAGTAGGTAGACCTGGAGGGAAGCGCTCGATGAGCCCTCAGGTAAAAGAGATTTTGAGATCTCGTTTTGAGTTAGGATGGTTGTAGGAGAGGAGCCAGAGAGAGCTCAGGAACACCATTGTAAAATACAGGCATTTTCCATTGTTAATATGATAGAAGCAGTTTTTCCTGCACATGTTCTGTGTTGAATGGATGTCTGTGTGTGTTCCATATATATGCTGTAGATGTATGTTGATGTATTCTACAGGATTGTGTTAGATTTCAGAGTGGAAGATCTTTGAGGCTTCACGCCAGGAAGGTGTGACAGAACATTGCGGGTTCTGAGAGCCGTGCACAGAGGTTGCAATTCTAAACTCTGCGGAGTCAGACAAATATGTGTTGAGGTACGGAAGCTAAAATCAACAACTCAGGAGGAAGACCTTTGAGGTTACTGAACACCTCAGGAGGCAATACTGTGTAGCTGAAACACAGGTGCAGACAGAACTTTGCTGTAAGTTCTGTGGAGCTCTGCCAGGTGGGCATTGAGCGTAAGCACGAGGTGCTGGAGGAAGAACTCTACAGAGAGTTTGAAGAAGACCAAACTCACTGAGGATTCTGAGAATCTCTGCCAGGTGGGCATTGAGTAAGTCCAAAGGGTGCACATAAGGGACATAACTATTGAACGTTCTGTGGAAGAGACTCCGCCATGAGGGCGTCGAGAAAGTGTGCAAGTAGGCACAGAAGTGAAGAGAACTCTCTTGAGTTCTGCCATTTGAAGGAAGAGTCCACTGAAGGATATTCACTGGGTTGCTTGAGAAAATAGAGAGCCGGGAAGGCATTTTATTCTCCATCTGAGGGAGAAGAAGGAAAAAATCCCCAAGGGGTCTAAGCGTTTGAAAAGCTCAGGAGAAATATCTCGGTGTATGTGCAAAGACTCTACAGGAGGTAGAGATCAAATATTCAAAGGTTTGAAGAGAAGCTCAGGAGGAACAACGCTTTTACGCGCAGTAGCAAAGCTCAAGGTGAAGGAGTTCGCAGAGAGAGGAAAGAAGCAAAGGTTGGGGCCTTTGAAAGATTGAAATTCTCCCAAGGAAGGAAGAAAGTGCAAGAAGCTCAGGAGGAGCAGCGAGAGCCGTCATATCAACAGGAGAACATATCTGGATCGTTTGTTCAAATGTCCAGGAGGAGCTTAGGAGGAGCCTACAGAAGGAGGAGACCGATAGTCGTCGGATCTCACTCGGAAATCCCGACAGCCGTTGGATCGGGAGGAGTTGCGTGGAGTTTGGCCTCAGGAGGAGGAGCACACGAGGAGAATTGATCTGAGCCGTCGGATCTAGAGCAGATAACTGTCAGTCGTCGGATCGAGTTGAAGCTGCATGAGGTTTAGCCACCGGGATATCGGCCATTGGGAAATTGGGATTCTCGAGGTCGTAAGAATTGGGACAGCGCAAGTTGCAAAATCCCGATGAGATCTGGACCGTCCGTTGGCAGAGGACACCTGGCGGAGATCAAGCACCATCGACGTTTGGTGCATCGGGAAATCGGTATTCCCGTGGTCAAGGGATTGGGGGAAAACCAAGTTGAAAACCCCGATACAATCAGAGCCATCCATTCAGAGGGACAGGTGTCAGGAATCTGACGAAAGTCAAAAAATCAGGAAATTGGAGTTCCCAGGGTTGAAGGAAACAAGACATCAGAAATCCAAAAACCCCGAGATTAAATCGGGACCGTCCATCAGAGAAGGTACACGTGGAGAAGATCGATGCTATCGGGAAAGGGCCGACAAGGAAGCCATCCATCGACGTTTGGAGTTCATCGGGATATCGGGGATCCTGGTGACAAGTGGTTTATGCATTTTGAAATCACGATCCGCGAAACCTCGATTAGTGGGGGCCAGCTGTCAACACAACTGAGAGTCAGGGATTCATAGTGGAGGACAGAGCCATAGTGGAGGCCAGTTGTCAACACGACGGAGAGTCATGGATTCATAGGTCAGGATATCCGTGACCTTTGGAGTCTCAAAACACCGGAGGGATCCTAGCCATTCATCGGTGGGACGCGTGTTAGGAATCCGGAGGAAGTCAGGGATCGGCGTATCGTGGGTTCCAAGGGCGTTTGCACATCGACACCGGAAACCTCGAAACCCCGACATAAGAGTGTATGACTGCAGTCATATGGTACGCGGTGACGTGGACCGTGATATAGCTGGGAAGGGCTAGTGCACAAAGGGCACATCGGGTTTTAAATGCTTGAAACCCCGACAGAAGGAGATACAAGGCTACGGTCTTGTGGACGCATGGTCATATGTGTCAGGAGCTGAGCCAGGAGGTCCAGCACATGGAGAAAAGTGCTCATCGGAGAATCGGTGATCGGGAGTTCAAAGGGTCAGTGACTATCGACGACGAAAATACCGAAACCCCGAAGCCCGATAAGAGTTTTCCCGTGGGGAAATTGTTCGTGGTCCGTCACAGAAGCCGAGACAGGGGAGAAGAAAGGACATGTGGACTGGATCATGTTTTAGCAAAGGATTCCGACAAGGGATCTAAAGAGCCGCTTTGGCTAGAAGAGGGGATTTAGGAACGATCCTATGGATGGAGTGCGTCTTCGTCATTAATAAGGTTGCAGAAGAATACAAAGACATATTCTCCTCACCCACTGGGGTACCTTTGCATTGTCAAGTCAAGCATTCCATCGATCTAACCCCTGGCACACCACTACCTAATGGGCCAGTTTATCCCCACTCTCTGTTAGAAAATGAGGAGATCAAGCCTCAAATTCAAGAACTTCTCCAAAAGGGGCACATCTTACTCAACTCATCACCTTGGGGAATCCCAATCATGCTTGTGTAGAAGAAAGACGGTACTTGGTGGCTCTGCATTAATTACCAAGCCCTAAATAAAATCACATTCAGGAATCGGTGCCTGATTCCCCAAATCGACGATCTCCTTGATCAACTCAAGTGGGGGAAATACTTCAGTAAGAATCATCTGAAGTCTAGCTACCATCAGGTCCCAATATAGCAGACATATGTATGGAAGACTTCCAACAAATCAAAACAAGGTCATTTTGAATGTATGGTCATGCCCTTTGGTTTGACAAATGCCCCAACAACTTTCATGAGGAGGATGGATGATATATTGGGGCCTTTCACCAATTATTTTTTGGTGGTGTATGTAGATGGAATTCTCATCTACAACAAGACCTGGAAAGAACACTTGTAGCATATTTAGCAGGTTCTACATACTTTGTGGCAACACAAGCTATATGCCAACTTGGAAAAATGCTCCTTCAGCATGGATAAGGTCAAGTACCTAGTATTCATTGTTAATGAGCATGGTTTGCATGTGGATCCAACCAAGATCTAGGTCATTCATGACTGGACAACCCAAACCATGCTCACTGAGCTTTAGAGCTTCTTGGGCCTGTCACAACAACATGCGTTCGAGAATTTGAAGAAACGCTTGTGCTCAGCCCTAGTGCCCTCATTACTCGACTTGGAACAACCCTTTGAGATCAAGACAAATGCTTCAAACTATGCTATGGATGCAGTTATCATTCAACACAGACACCCTGTGGCCTATCATAGTGAGATACTATCAGATCTCATCCATAAGTACCCTACTTACTGTTAAAATATTTGATTTTTTTGTTTAACCATAAACAATATCACAATATTGTCACCCAACCATAGGCATGCAGGAACCCCCGAGCACCATAACCTTTGACAGACAGAATGATTCTGGAAGCAACACTAGATCTAACAGATAACCAAGAGAGATCACACCTCTCTCCAAAGATAGTGTACCAAGCAGAAATTCCCAAACCACATACCGAGCTGTAGTCGTTGCAGCTAGACTTCTCCTGTAGACATGCACACCACTTTCTTGAGTGAAAGTGTGTGTACAAATGAACTCAAGAACCCTCTATTTATAGTGCTCTTTGTCACATGTCTAGGTTGACTTCTCCTTCTAAATAATAATACTTTAATATTAATTCTTTTATTGAGTCGACTTGTCTTCTAGGGTTATTACACATATGTTTAGGGTTTCTCTAGCTTCCAGAATATTCTAATCTATCAAGAGGTTACACATGGAGGTTGATACCTCCTGCAACTACCATAATATCAACACGTGTGAAAAATAAATGTACCCCATTTTTCAAGTCTGTCGCTAGTGGAGGCATTACATTCTCGAGAAGGAGACAATCATCCAAACTGATCATAAGCCGCTACAGTTCATGCAGACACAAGGAAAATTTCATAGTGACTGCCATCAGAAGTGGTCAACATACTTGCAATAGTTCCACCTCAACATCAAGTATAAGATAGGAAGTACCAACCGCGTCGCAAATTTCCTCATCCAACCTCCAATCACAACACTCACCATGGTGCTAGACTCTTATGGCCATGATACCTTTGAATGGCCCCAACTCTATGAAAAAGATCATAGCTTCACCACCACCTACCAAATGTTGGGTGCAAACACATTGGTCACTAATTTCCATCTTCAAGATGAGTTTTTGTGCCAGGCCATCTTTGTCTTCCATCAAGTGAGTGAGCAAAGCTAATTTTGGGAGCCCACTATAGTCAGGTGGCATAACACTTCGGCATGGAAAATATAGTGCTAGTGTTGCAGCAACATTTCTACTGGCCGAAACTCCGATAGGATGTCAGCAAGTATATCAGGTCCTGCACTGCCTATGCCATTGTCAAACCAGGCACTAACAAACAAGGCATATACACCCCTCTACCTACTCCTAACAGGCCCTAGGAATCCATGTCAATGGACTACATGTCATTCCTTTCATTTACGAAGCATGGAAATGACTGTGTTTTTGTGGTTGTTGATCACTTTTCCAAGATGACGATTATGGTCGCCTGCAAGAAGATCATCACAGCAAAGGCCACTGCCAAGCTCTTCTTTGAATGAGCATGGGTACATTTTGGGATACCACAAACCATTATCTTAGATTGGGAAAACTAGTTCCTCAACACATTCTAGTCAATCCTCTGGTCACTGCTAGACACCAAACTCACCAAATCCACTACCTTCCACCCCCAGATGGATGGCCAAACTGAGGTCATCAACCAGATGATCGTGCATATCATGTGCATGTACAATTCCAAGCATCCCCACACATGGGATGAGAGTCTTCCCTATGTTCAGCACATCTACAATAGATCCATACATAGTTCAACCTACCACAACCCCTTTCATGTAAGGTTGGGATTTCAACCATCGGATCCCATGGATGTTGCACTACCCCTTGCGACCACCCAAGCAAACTCGTCCCATGCTCAAAATGAAGCTGACAAAGCCACCCAATTCATTGAGCAGATCCAACACATTCTCCAACAGGTTCAGGATATTTTACAAAAGTTCAATTCCAATTACAGGCAACACCATGATCAGCACTGGGTGCCACACAAGTTTTAGGTGGGAGACAATTTTTGGTTTCACTTGTAGAAAGAACGCCTTACAAGGCCCCATCATAACCTTCATCCACTCCATTATGGACGTTACACGATCACCAAGGTTTTGGGTATGTGTTATATTCTTTGCAGAGGGGTTAGAGGGGGGTGCAGGAGGGCGGAGCCCCCTGCGCGGGGGTTTGGGGGCAACGCCCCCAACAAAAATAATTCTGCATCAGGACTGCATTTTTGGGACTGCATTATATTTAGGTGATTTTTCAGCACATGGTTTCTTTGTCGATGGTTTTCTATTTCCGGTTAAGGAATTAGGGTTTTGGACTAATCCAGGTCATTGGGTTAGGGTTTTGGATGTCGCTAGCTCCTATATGTCATTTGTATTGTAAACATTGTAAAGAAATGAATGAATATAGAATATGCTGGTTTTCCCGGTTTGGGTTTCCAGGGGAAAAATCTCTGTGTAATGTTTGTATTTGTCATTGTATCTTTTCTGTTCTTTTTCTGAATATCTATTTGCAGTAGATATTGTACAAGGTTAGAATTTACACAAGGTTGTGGGTGACAATTCTTTTGAGCTCAACATTCCCCCCTTCCTTGGTTTGCAACCAGTGTTTAATGTGGATCTCCTTCGGCCATATTTTCCACCAATATTGGACACCTCAAAGATAGTAGAAAAATTGACACCAAGAGAGCTCAACCTTGGTTGCATGGACAATAATCCAATGATCAGATCATGGACACACAAGTCAAGGGAAGTCTTCAACAGAGGATCCAACTTTATCGGGTTGTCAAAGTAGGGCAGCTCCTGCACCAAGACAAGTGGCTCACCGAGGGCCAAATTAAGTAGAAATTTCCTCATCTGATGGGGGAAATCAACGTAATGGAGATCGTTGATTCCTAAGGGGGGAGGATTGATCCAGGTGTATATTGTTGTCCACCCACCTATTCCTGTCTCACATGCACTTTTGATTTTGGGAGTTATTTTCCTAGTTTTCGGGTCTCGAAATTTTGGGGCCATTTTGAGGCCCTAAACAACGTTTTTTGAGCTTGCCACAGTCACATTGTACAAAAAATCAAACTGTGATAGCATAATGTGTAGTCCTCGGATATACCTTTCCAATGGGCTATCATGCGACTAAAACATATATCATATGAAAAATTTATGACCTCGAGAAGTTGATGTACGAACTTACCCCAACGGGGCCCACATGACTTTTGGTGCTTCATCTCCTAGGGTTAGGTTATTGGATGTCTAAGGTTTTTGTATTCATGTTTATTTTAAAAAAGATTTTGGAGCCTCATTTTACTCATCTTCTTGCGAATGAGCGCAACCGTCACATCTCTTCTCATAGATGAGCCACCACCATTCTATCAAGCTTGTTTTCAATCTGCATTTTACAGTTCCAACATATTTCTTTATTGAATAAAAGTCAATTTTACTATATCTTTGTATTGCTCATTGTGTCTCTATGTTAATAAAATTAATAATTTGTGTTCATTTCATTCTGCTCATAAAATCCGGATCAAATAGAAAATCAATAACTAAATATTATAGAATCTAAATGAATTTAACCTTCATATTGTAGATTTCAGTTTTATTTATCATATTTGTTGTGACAAACTGTTCTAGTAGAATATCCCCGACAATTTACAAATCAATATACCTTTCATATTTGAATATTATACATTCTAACTCCTCTATCCTACACCAATAGATGATTGACTTAACTTTATTTGTCTCTTTAAATAAACTATTGATTTAGGGATATGCCTTACTTCTTTGAATCGCTCCTCTACCCTATAAAGTGTGCAATGTTAACTCTAGCTAGTTACCAACATCCACATGAATTTATTAATTAATAATTTTAGATACTTTTGTATTAATAATGTATATCTCAGCTACATATGGTATTATAACAATTTTCTTTCATTATCATAGACAATGGATTCATATTTTCAATGTGATCGCCTTTTGACAATTTTAGAATTGAATTGTGTTCATTCGTCTAATGAATATATCACAAACATGGTATTGATTACAAGAATAATTTTCATGCACACATTAACATAGGCATTGTGTATATCATCCCTTATTCATGTGGACATATGTATAGAGGAGAATTAGGTAGATTTAGTGAAAATTGTGTGAGTCTACAACATATGCATGTGAATAAAATTGTCTTAGTTGAACATTCACAAGCTATAAAGAATCATGCATGTATTTAGGATGTAAAAGTCATATCTAGGATAAATAACTAAACTGGGGGGTTGTTGAAGAAGCAATTGAGATGATAGAAAGACAAACAAATAATCTGAATAGAGACATTAAATGGATTCAACGCGTGGTTCAATATGTTACTAAATAAATTTGGCATTGAATCAAAATTTGTGTTTATTGTATTACATCGCTTATACGCTTATTGCTTCTTCAATCTAATCATAATAATCATCATGAAGATGAGTTCAAAAGGTTGACCCAAAACATCAATACCAAAATTAATTCAACATGATTCTATCTAGAAAGTATATCTAACAAATAATCAATTTCCTCTTTTTACTTTATGTTGAATAGATTATTGTCATTGATGTCAAAGGTAAGTATTTAAATATAAATATTCAAAGAAAATGCAACTTTAAGAAATACAAAGTGGAAGTACAATAGAAAAAAAGTTACATGAAAGTGGATTAAATATGAAATTTTCTTGTGGTGTTGTTGGCACTATTTTCTCTCTACGAATCCCATGGTATGAATAGTAATCATCAAACTCATTGATGCAATATTCACCTCCATTTTCTGATCTGAGACACTTCAAAAAAATTCTTGTCTCATTCTCAACCAAAGCTTTCCATTTCTCAAAAGTATAAAAAACCTCAGATTTTTGTCGAATGCAATAAACCCAAGTTTTTCTAGTTGTATCATCAATAAAAGTAACATAATAACGAGATCCACCAAGACATGATACCTGAGTTGGTCCCCATACATCTGTATGCACAAGCTACAACATTTCACTCTTCTTTTCTTTTCCAACTTTGAGAAATGTGACTCTCTCTTGTTTTCCATAAATACAATGCTCACAGAAATCCAAATCAATTTGTTTAATATCTGGCAACAATTTTCTTTTGTGAAGTATCTGCATCCCCTTATCACTCATGTGTCCAATCCTCTGATGCCACAATGTTGTATCCACTCTTGTAGAAGATAAAGAGATAGAAGAGCCAGTATTACCAGTACATAAATACAATGTACCTACCTTCTCTCATTTTTCTATCACCAGTGATCCTTTGGTGACCTTCCACGTGCTATCTGTAAATATGGATATATACAGCCTTCACTTTCCAATTGCCCTGTTGACACAAGATTTTTCCTTAGATCTGAAACATGTCTTATCTCTTTCAACAACCATTGGTTTCCATTCTTTTGTTTTATTTGTACCTTACCCATTCCAACAATTTTGCACGGTGCATCATCACCCAAATGAACCTGTCCAAAATCACCTTGAACATAATCTAAAAAACGTTTTCTATGGGGTGTGGCATGAAATGAAGCCCCTGAATATACTACCCAAGACTCATAAATATTATCTATAGAAACAATCAAATCATCTTGTAACACATCACCTGTTACATTTGCTTCTTGTTTTTTCTTTTGTTGTCCATCTCTTCGTTTCTTTTGAGCTCTGTTGTTAAGCCCTAATATTGGCTCATTACCCATTAATTGGGGCATATTATATTAGTAATGTTATTTTATTTATGTCGGATTTAGGCCATTAGTTGTAATTATACCTCCTAGTCTCCTATATATACCAAGGAAACATTTTCATTTTGAATCATCTTGTACTTGAACATTTAAGTGGGGTAAAAGGAGGTTGCCCCCTTGAAGAGGCTTATTATATGAAATTATCTCTTTTTAAAGGCATTGAGTACTTTTCCTGAGGTTTTTCTATGCTATATTGATGTTTGGTTCTTAACATATGGTATCAGAGCTCAAGGTCTCGGGGTTTCACTGCTACATCTGAGACACCGTGGAATTTTCACTATAACTTTTTTTCTATAATGTTTCAGAAGAAACGACTTGGAGGATATTTATCATATGGATCAAAGTAAGTTGGGTTCAAAATTTATCTCCTGAGGCATTATACTTTCGGAGATACAACCTATACAAGATAGGGTTCTGGAATCATCTTGAAATGAGTCATTGCGGAATTTTTGCTATAAAACATTTTCTGTAACGTTTCAGACCCTTAAATCCAAAGGCCATTTACAAAAATTAGTAAGGTATCTTTGGTAAAACTTTCATCTTTTGGGTCATCTTAAATTTGTAGATACACCTTTTGTAGGATAGGGTATCTGACTAGTCCTATTGACTAGTCTCAAGAAGGTGTTCTAGGTAAAACAATCATAACTTCTTGCTAGAGTATCCAAATTGAGTGGGACTAGTTTCATTTTATCGTGGACATTCTGTAGTATTTTGGGTGCAAGTTTCAGAATTTAATATCAATTATTTTGTGCGGGGCATGCTATACAAGTGAGATCTCCTGGAAAGGGAAAAAATTGGCAAGTTGTGAGGAAGTTACCATAAATTCCACTTGACACATCCAATTTTGATCAGACCCATGGCATTACAGAGAAGAAATATCAGATAACTACCTAAAATAAAGTTTCATACCCAGAAGGGCCGAAACTTGGGAGATAGAATAGAATAAATATTGTCTAGCAGAACCGCCTCAAAATAAAGATTCAAAAGTGATACTTGGCCAACATGCCACCAAAAAAGGGACCTTCTACATTAAATAAGCCTCCAGAAAATCCTAATTGGACTCTTGGTGAAGGTGAAGAAATGCGTAGGGACATAAATGAACTACACAAGAAGATGGATTCAATGGAAGCTAAGTTGGATACTAAGATGGATTCAATGGAAGCTAAGATCATGGAAGTATTGAAAAAAATTGTAACAGAGAAGACACCCAAAAGTGAAAATGCATCCCATGAAATTCATGATGAGGACACAAGGAAG